>KZ063002.1:18957-39526 GCA_002091835.1 Anopheles maculatus
AGCAAGCAAGAAAAAAAAAACTCCCCTCCACAGCATGTGCCCTTCGACACCTTGCCGAAGCCGTACACTATTCTGTGCCTGTGCTTGCCTTACAGGAGCTGATGAATGAAACAAACCAAATGCAAAAATCCGTTTGCAACAGAATACACCAAGAATAAGATCCTGAATGATGGCAACCGGGCACCATTGCGCCATCGGTACAGGAAGTGTGTGAGGTTAGGGCAGCAAAACTGGGCTGGGATACATGAATCACTTCAGCATTGTACCCTTGTCACCCTTGCAGGATCACCCGCCCCCTTTTCTCTGGTCACGACTTTGGGTTTTAGACGACTCGTCGGCCCCTAGCAGGGCGCAAAACAAAGCGTAAAGAAAATAACCGCAAAACCTGGCTTCCAGCGTGCACCCATCGATGGTACCGCTAAGGGTTTTTGCACTTGATTCAAAGTAGCCGGCCGCTTCTTGACGCGGTTCGACCCCGAAAAGCCCGGCGTTTACGGTCCACATTCTAGCTTTGAGCATTTTATGCATATTTTAACCAAACATACCGCCGGTTCTCCGGGATAAGCTGCCCGTAGCAGCAGCAGCAGCAGCAGCTACTTCAAAAACAAGCGCAAATCATCATCCCAAGATAGTGAACCTCGGGGTTTCTTGCTGACGGGTTTCCACGGACCCGTAGGAAGAAGAGCTCGGAAGTATTGTTTTTATGGCGGAGGGGAGGCAGGACAGGAGAAACAGGGAAAGGAATGACGCTATGCTAATGCAAACGGCAAACCCAAAAACACACACACATAAACATCAGTAGTGACATTTTGTGCCTGGTTTTTTCGCTGTAAGGCAGGCACACTAAGCAAAGGCTAAATCCCAAGATTGCAGGCCCTACTAACCCGCGCAAAAGGGCCACTCGCTAACCAAAAATGTACACACACGCAAACACACGCACGGTAGCAACGCAAAGAGCAACACAAATCTTCACAGGACACTTGAGCCCATGCATGGTCCCAACATGGAACCGAGAGAGAGCACCATTTAGAGCGACGCGAAAGTGCAGCCTCCGGGGTTTTAGCGGCGATTAGGAACCTCGCAGCAGCATTTTGTTGCCATTTGGTGCACACACACACGCACACTTTTTCTTCTCCTACCGTTTCTCCCAACAATGGACACATTCTAGAAGAGCTGCCGAAGACGAAACCGCGACGATGGCTCTCATGGGAAGGCCTGACGAGTCCGGCGTGTCGTGTCTATCGGCGAGCTAGCAAAACTTTTCGGTGAATACTTGGAATTCGTAATTAACAACATGTGTTCGACGGGTGTCGGGGACCGTCTGCATAGCTCGTATATCATAGCGCACTAGAATGCACTTCCTGTTCTAGAGGGTCACCACCAGTCCGGGATGTGGGGAATGTTGTGTTTCTAACGGCTCGCTAGACAGTGGACTTCTGAGGCTTGAACAGCAATCCAACAAAAAAAGGGATTCATAAATTGTTTCCAGTAAAAGGTCTGCAAAATGCAGATCTTGTGACAGTGTGCCACATAAGATGACGAATATCCCATTAACGCTGAAGCGTTTGGGTTTCTCTATTCGCCGGTCGGTTTTTGTTTGTTTCCTAAATGCGAATGTAATATTTACAGCTCAAACACCTTAGCCTCTTCTGATGGTAAAGATGCTTTAAATTGCGATCAAAAAGTTAAATGTCAGCACCATTTAGCGGCGTAAGCTTGTTGATACAATAGCTGCCTGAAGTCTAATGACTGAAAGACTGTGTAAACTAAGCATCAATTACTGCTTTGTAGATTTCAAACACATTGACGAGTCTGAGAGATGCCTTATCTCAGTGTTTTGATAATTTTAAAGTCAAAAATACTGTTGAACAATTTGATACTAAAATCTGAAAATTTGTGTTGTGTTTGGTGACAGTATTGAAAGTATGTGATTCATTCTAATCTCTTCTGTTAAGTGCAACAACTTTATCTACTCTCTATACTATCTACTGAAGCTCTGCTACTCGATAACTGATCGATTGTTTGACAGATAACAGCCTTAAACTTTAGTTTTTAGCACCTTAAATCTCCATAGGTCCTCATATTGCAAAGACTCGACAATTCAACTGCCACCGTTGCGATAAAGAAATTCCCCTTGTTTCTGTGTTCGCTTCCAAACTCCATCCACGACTACCGGTCGATTCTCGAAACCCGATTATCTAATGCACTCTCTACCGTGTGCATACCGACGTGCTCAGCCCCATCTCATCACGTGAACGTCAAAAAAGAAAGTGCGGCTGCATTGTGCAAGGGCCAGCAGAGCGCGATAGAAATCCCGCAAGTCGTTAAGGCCCGTGTAAACAGCAAAACCAAACAGCTAAACAAACTCCCAAAAATATGATGAACCTAAGCCGCAAACATGGCGACATCGTCCTCCAGAGCCCTCCCCACCGGGGGGTCGTTCGTCAACTAAGGTAAGGTTGATCGGTAATGAAAAGAAAATCAAAAATGCGATGATGCACGGCGGCAGCGGACGCATCCGAAGGCCGCGCGTTAATTTACACACCGCATTACCGTAAGTCACACATGCGTGACGTCAGCTTTTGGGTTCCGTGTCCCAAGAAGAAAAAAAAAACAGGGATAGGGTCTACAAATTACCATTGACCGATATCCGTACCTAATGCGTACAAGAAGGATAGGGCGTTAGGAGGGCCGCCCATTTGTGTTCACCGAAAAATGGTTTCACCATCAGGGCAGGGATTTCGAGTCGAGTCAATATTGGGCTGCTGCAAACACGAACCATCGGTGTCTAACGGTGTCCCGCCGCTTGAAGCCTTGTGTTGGGAGGCTTTTTTTGGGCGAAGCAAATTACCCTTTATCACACAGTTGTGTCACACGCACAGAGCCTTGTCTTAGTGATGTGAAGAATCGCATCGAATGTGCAGTGGCGAACGCTGGACATTAAGCTGTGTGTCACAAGTGTGTTTTTTTTCTTCTGGTCAACATTTGCCATGGCCTTCTGGTGGCAGGGTGTGAGCGAGCGAGAGACTACCCAAAACAGGGATTACGAGTGGATCATATGAGATGAAGATGAAAGACGAGAACTCGTATTGCTTCCTCTTGCTTCATCCGGTGAGGAAATTTAATTCGAGTTTTTTTGTGTTTTTGGGTACTCACTCACTTGTTATGCATATTAAGAGAGCTCCAAGAGTACGGTAAGGTTGGCCGACACATCCACACAGTTCGGTTCGGAAGTCTCTCGGTAGTGAGGATGCAAGTGTCGGAAGCAAAGGGAACCCATTTTCACACGCCATACCACATCCTTTAATGGTTAGGTGCCTGTGTGCCTGTGTGCGCCAGTGTGTGTGTCCAAGGAACTGCAAATCCCCGTTTTGGGGTTTGTGGTTCTCCCTGCTCGTTAGCCACCATCCAATGGAACTGAGACGCTTTTTAGGAGGAAACTGAAACTTCAAGAGCAGATTAATTTCGCATCCTCGCGCGCTTAACTCCTCCAACACAGCCCAAATGTACGAGCGCACGACGTTAGGGGTTAACCGAAACCACCAGCTTTCAAGGGTGTTAATCCTGTCCTGGGTATGCCCGAGTTACACATCTTGTGGACACAAACGGTCAGGATGAAGATTTAAGCTTTCTTCTGATTGAAAGTGAACGTGTTGCTGCAAGTTGCTGCGGCTCGACGTGACATTGAAAATGTTTGAACTTTGGAAATTGGATGTGGGAAGGATTAAGATAACTTATCTGCGCCCATTATCCGCATCCTCCGTAGCACGTTCAACAGATGTCCGCTAGATAAGCAGAGCGTGTAAACAGTGAGCCCTTTAAGGTGGGTTGCAGTTGTGCAGCCGATGTGGACGCCGGCATTGGTGAGACGAAGTGATTTGTTTCTCGAACGGACGACCATCCGGAGCAAAGAGAGACTCATTATTCGCTTCCATCTCGTGCCACTATCGATAGTGATGAAGTCTAGAAGCGGGAGAACACACGATGTGACAGATACGGCGGGATTAAGGGGCAAAAGATCTATCGGTATAGATTTTCGGCCCACGTCTAGCAAAGAGACACGTTGCTCGGAAGCGAGTAACTGTCGTGTGTTCCACCCCGTGACTCAGTGCTAGAGCTAACGGGCCCGGACATTTATCGCTGTCACCTGCACCCATTTCGGGGCTGATTCATGGAAGAACTCGCACATGCAAGGGCGGCCCGAAATTTGGAACTTGTTGAGACGAGAACAACGAATGTGACATAAAACACTGGTCCGTTAGTGACGTTAATATGAGGGCACAGTCAACTGTCGGTGGGAAATAAAGCCCATACCTGGTCAATCAAACGGTTGGGGCGAGTCAGAAAATAAATGTAATATTTCAATACAATAACATACTCCACGCTCTAGCTGGCGCGCATCTTCCAATGGTCAATAAATCTTTGTGGCTTCGCGTTAAAACGATGTGCCTGATCGGCGAGGCTGAGGTCATAAATTTCCCGGATGCAGATGAAGACCGTTCAATTTATGGTGCTAATCTTCTATCCATTACATACTCACACGCGCACACACTCGTTTCATCTTTATCAAAAACACACAAAAACACTAAAGAAAGGTAAACGATCAATGATGATAACAGGTAACGAGAGCGCAAGAAGCTTTGCAGCCTTACTGGATATACACTGGGTTTAGAACGAAAGCAACCACCATCGATATTAACCGGCAAGCAACCGTGTTCATGTTTATAAATCATTTTTTGTTGTTTGACTTTCACGTCTTTTTTGCTCTCAACTTATTTTCCAAAATCAAACTACACCACACCACAGAGCATGCCAGCAAATAGCCCGAGGACCACAAGCAAGAGCCAGAGAGAGAGAGAGAAAAAGAAACAAGAGCGCAGCACGTGCTTGGAAGGAGTACATTACAGTTCCGCTCTGTGTGGTTTTCCCAGAAAGACTCGGTTGAGAATCTTCGCCGGCTTTTCCATACATTCGCGGGCACACTTTGATTATTTTCATTGCCTTTCAATACTGGCTCGCGCGCCCATCCTTTGGCAAGGGTGAAGAATTCGGGTGGATCAAAAACCGGGCCGGAAAGGAAAAAGGGAACAAACAAACAACAACACTGCGACTTACCAGCGTGAACGTGAACTTGCAGATTGGAGAGCACCCAACCCATGGACTGGCTGCTGGAGCCTCTGGATGTGGTGTGTGGTTTCGTGAAGATGCGAGCGCTTTTTTTTTTTTGAGTTAAGTTGCGCTGCTCGCTCTCTGTTTTGTTTTGATTATGGTGTATTGTTTCTTTGTTGATCGTTTGATTTTATTGCTCCCGCCGCACGGTCGCTGATTATTATTTGCATAACGCTGTGGCGTAAGGTTCCGGGCGCGAGACCAGAAAAGCGCGGAAGAATACGAGATTCGTGCAGTTTGTATGCATTGTTTGACCGGCGCGGTTGTTTGGCGATGTTTGCCGATGTTGCCGGTGGTGGTGTGAGTGTTTGCCGTTGTCGTTAAATCAGAAAACGCGGACGATCGCGCATAGGTTACGTTAGATTTTTGCATAAGTGTATGTATGTTACCGAACCGGTTACGGTAGTTCTAACGAGAGAAGTTGGTGTTCTAAGGGGAATCAATTTTTGTTTCTGTAGAATATATTTGTAGAATCAGAACAGGAAGATATTGGCGATTGAGGTATTTTGAAAGTTGATTAGAAGACCTCTTTTAACTCTATAATCGGGTATTAAGCCTAGATAGCCAGGAAGCCAAACTACTGAACATCCCAAGTAGACATCAAGAACTATTTTATACTTATTATTTGTTAATCTGAGGCCCACTCCGACACTGCCAAAGAAATACCAGGTTCGAGTCCTAGCAGTTTCTGGAGTATACTCCGATGCTCAGGATCAATCCGTTGCTCCACAAAAAGATCATAGTAAACCCCAGAGTAAAGTCGGACTACATTCTTAATTCTTAATTCGTACAAGAGGTTTCATCAACGATGCCCGACCTGGTGTAACGTACTTCGACGAAGACCTTCTTTTTCTCCTTCTGTGGCTCTAAAACCTCGGTAGGCCTGCTATTTATAGCTTTCTATCACTTTATTTTACCCGTATCTCCAATAATCAGTCCGGACGAAGACCTGAGATACCATAAGCACAGCACCAACATCAACTGAACCTGTCTTTGAAGTTGAATTTATCAAAGTCATTAATTTTACACCTGCTTTACAGCGTCTTCAAGCCAAATTTGACAGTTCAGGACAGGATTTTAGTTAATTTTTAATAGGAAGAGTAGCTAGCTTACCATGCTGTGCATTCGAATCATTTGGAAAAGCCATCCTCGGCAGCAATAACGGCTCCGATCCGGTTCCGAAACCTTGAGCAACCCCCGGCAATCGTATCCCTGTCATGAGCCCATAAAACTGATATAATTTTCTCCACTAGTTTCGCCTTGGTGTTGCTGGACGATCGGTTCCTGAGAATTCGTGCGAGTTAAACATTTTTGATGCACTTAAAAAAGGCTTTAAATGACGTATCGCTTTTGTCAACTCAATTAGGAATTATAAACAGCTAATAGTAACGGTCAAATTCAACTTCAACGTATATACTAAGATACGGTTTCTGAGACGGAAAGGCTTTGCCAGTGCCAAAAAGACTGAAAAAATATTGCGGATTAACTTTGGTCTGGCGGAATCCGGCCCAGACGACAGTTAACATAAATCATATAGCATGGATTCCACTTTTAGTTGGAATACACCTTTAAGTACTTATAATACAAGTAGTCCAATCATTATAAACAGATTCAAAACATCGTGTTGCGTCACAGAACTTTATATTCTTCAAACATTAGG
The DNA here is from genome assembly GCA_002091835.1 of Anopheles maculatus. NCBI lineage: Eukaryota > Metazoa > Arthropoda > Insecta > Diptera > Culicidae > Anopheles > Anopheles maculatus. The sequence continues at coordinate 25,787 of KZ063002.1, forward strand.
CACACAGCACTATATCTGTGCTATCTAAAATAAATCTAATGCCAAATCTATTTACTTAGAGCTATGGTGAGTAGTCGCCCCATACCGTCTGCCATAAAGCAGACACCGTGTATGCTTTTAATAACGATAGCAAATATGTTTCATGCAATTTTGCCTTTCTGTTTTTTTTTGCATGGACACAGCTCACAACGACCGACGACGACAAGTCGCGGGCTCATCAATTCGATTCTGTTTGATGTAGATGTGTGTAATATTTTTAAAACTCTGCCGTTGAATCGTAATTGAATTACCCATCCATTTCCCCATTACCTGCAGCGTGCGACCATTGCGACCATTCTAAGTCGCTGCAACTACACAGCATCAGCACCAGTCGTCGTCGTCGTCGTCGTCGTCGTCGTGCTGGATATTCCCTGTTCTCGGTGCACCAGCCGAGTTAATCATAGAAATGCATAAATAAGCCCAGAATCGTCGACTCCGCTCGTTGGGTCCGCTCGGTTCGTCTAAAACGGGACCACTATCTAGGCGGACCCAGTGTGTGCATGGGTCTTTTTAGCTGTTTTTTTGTTTTGTTTTATGAGTCCATTCACACGGCGGGAAAAAGGGATGCCACGGCTCGGCTTGTGGGCCTGTTGACGGATTTGAGATGTCGAGACCGATGGATGCAGCAGCAGCGTTGGGCCGATGGTCGGTGGAGGTCCGTTCGGTTGCTATCACGCGCGCCAACGGGCATGTCGTCCTCGTGGCCCAACATCATCATCGTTCGGTTTCTGCCGTTGCATAATAAAATAAAGTCATTAGAGCTCGCGAACGGTGGTCCTTGGCGCAGTGCATTGCAGCCCCGTAAAAACCCCGTCATAAAACAAGCCTGCAACAAAAGCCAGCGAAAATGGCTCCGTCATCATCATCTTCCCGGTCATTGAACGGTGTGAGAGTGTGCTGAGTCTTTAAAGTGTTCTCCAAAAATTGAAGGAAGCAATATCTTCAATCAAGCGACACGCATAACACAAATGAAATGGATTTTTGGGCGAAAGAAGACTGCGAAGGAGTAAGAAAAGCCAAACAACATAACTTTTTTTTTTTTGTGTGTGTGATTATAAAAGTGCAATCTGATGCCATGTTTTGTGCGAATGGAACGCAGACTGGTAAACATTGCTGCACGAGCAAAAACCCAAACAGCAAAAACATTTTCCCTTCTTTCCGGATGATGTTACTTTGGCACGAAAGTCATGCTTGATGCGAAAGCATAACTTGTTTTGTGTAACAATTCCCGGGAAAGATCGTGAAGTAAAGGCTAACAAAGCGAAGCGTATGACGTGTGCATAAGATGTTCATGCTATCGGGACGCTTTTTATCAATGCTCAGTTCGAATTATTACGTTCAATTTGCTCATCAAATCACTTATATTGGCGTTTTTTAGTCCCTCGCATCAGATCAGAATCATCCCCAACTTCTCCTAAGAGCTAATCCCAACTTTAACACGGTTTGCTGTTTCATCTGAGCTGTGAGCATCGGTCTTAGCTCTTCCGAGAAATTCCGAGGCATCAGGGCGCATGCAAGCCGTCCCAAACTACACTTGATGTTTATGAGAGGAAAATCGAATTCTTTCATTTTCCAGCAGACGCAAAGCAGATGTGCATTCTATGGTGCAACCTCATCCGCACCAAATGCGAAGGAGTCTTGTTGCTAGTTGCGTCTTCTTTCCATCCTCCAATTTTCCTCCAGCAGACAAGCCATTAATGAACTGCAGGAACTCTGGGACTTCCCCGGGTTGTGCTGGGTGGTCCTAAACAGAACCATGGTTGGCATCGTTGCATGGTTGGTTGGAAAACCTGGCTTCTAAGGTCCACAGGTCCAGAACGGGTTTGCAAAACCACGCTAGACATCGGTGCAGCGTGAATGAATTGCTCTACCACTTAATAGCTGCGTGGCCGGGTGTTTGGATGCATTAAATCTTACGCAAAACCGGGGTGGATGAATGATCGTGTTCGGTTCGATTGCGGAGGATTAAATATTTGTGTTTCGAGTCGAGCGCTTGATGAGCGAACAATTTATCGGCAAAACAAGCAAGCAAGCGTACTATTGAATGGTGTGTATGGTGGGCCGCATTAGTTCCAGGTACGGTTCGGATGTGTTTATCGTACTGTTGTGATGCGTCGAACCATATTTAAAAGCAAAACATTGATTGAAACCTGTCGAATGCACTGCAACGCACAGTAATCGATAGTAATGTTCTACGCTGTCCGTTTATTGTAGAAGAAAATAAAACACAAAGCTGAGCGCGGAATAGATAGTGCGAATAAAAGATTTGTTTGGTGTGAATCGAAACATGAAAACAAACAATAGCCGGTAGGGAAATTGAAAACGAGATTCAACCACAAACGCACGTCCGCTCGTCTCATTTTTTCCTTCCCCCAGCCCGTAGTCATTAAGCATGTAGAGGACATGTGGAAAAAATGATTGCAACGAAAAACCTCTGTTCCATCATTTTGGTTTCACACTCTCGAACACCACGTTTGTGGCCACGTTTTGTTACACATCGATTTCAATCCCGCACAGGATGATTGTATCAAGGGCTGAGAAGGAGGAAAAGGATATATGAAGAGATAAATGATGATGAAACGATTAGTGTGTACAGTGAGGGATAAAACAATAATATCAACTTACTATCTAATTTTGAAACTACTGCGCTCGAGACATCTAGTAGGGATATTCATGCCAAAAAATGGATTCAAGTATCTTAGCATCGCAACTTTGTGTTCTTGAATTTTAAATTAGTTTAACGGTCTTACAGAGTTACTGGAGATAAACTAGAGATGTTCGAGCCACATCTGGACACTGCTCAAGATAAGGCGGATACTATTAACAGGAAGAACTAAGTTCTGACGTACTTTTTCGATACTATTAGAGAAGAGGTAGACTTGGACAGGTATATCACAGGTCTGTCATTTCTGCAAGACTGACTACCCAGCTAGGGGTAAAACGAAGTCTATGAAAGCCAGTAAATGGCAAACCAAGGACTCGAGTCTCGAGCTTGTAGAGCCAGAGAAGAAGAAGTCATGCAAATATTTAGGACTTTCTAACAACACCTTTTGGGCTTATCGCGTCTACTGTATCCATGTGGACGGCCTGTTAAAAACATCGGTGTAGATTGTCCGGTGCCATCCTCATTAGTTATAGACTGGCAAGTCATATCTTCTGCACAATGCTGGGATCACCGTACAGCTCACAGGACACGTCATTGTGGCGGCCCTCCTATTTAACATTATCTGAGATCAATGTCTTAAAATATTTCAGGTAAATTTGAAGTTCATCTCGGAAACCCTACAAATTTTCGTCCAAAACGTTTTGGTTAAGACGATTCCTCAACTTGGACAGGTGATATCCGAGTTGGAGAGTTTAATTAAGATTTGAAAAACTAATTCTTACTACTGTTACCCTATCATCCATCACTGTATGGATGTGTGCGTGTGTAATGGTAACAGCTTCCGGGCAGGTTCAAGTGCGTTATGCTCGTAATTCGAGTCCCGGCAGTCATTATCCGCAATCAATTTCACACCCAGCCCAGTGGGTGGATGCGACGGTGCGACCAAACGCGGGTGTCCATCGGTCTTCCCCGGTCGGTCCATTAATCTTCACACCAGTACATGGCAAGGACACGCGGTTTTCCGGTGGTGGGCCCTAGGTAGACAGAAAAGGAATTAATGGTGTCATCAGCCTCCTAGTGCGCGGTGTCCGTAATTGATATTTGTTTCGGGAAGCTAATTTGTGTACGCGCGTGTGTGTGTGTGTGGGGGAACAGAGGTGGACAAAATCAGAACACATACAGGTGCAGGGAACTGTTTGTAGTTCATTAATTGTCGACACTGTATATATTGTATTGGCTAGGGTAAGGGGATAACGATCGTGAGGACCGAAATTCATCAAAAAGGATTTGTACTACAACAATTACAATTATTAACTGATGTTGGGGTGCTCAGTTAGCCGTTATTGATAGTAATTTGTAAAAATATAATCACTTAACCTACAACAACCGTGCTTCAGCATCGATCGAGAGCTGCACCCTGGTTACTATGGTAACGTTTATTTGAACACGCATCCACGCATCAGTGTTTGCCGTGCCGGAAACTCTGATTGTTTGGGGCTTCTTTCCGCTCTTATCACGCCAGCAATCAACACCATTGCGTGCATTGCAATTTCCATCCCCCCTGTAACCACCTACGTTCTACCATACCCGTCCATTTCCAACACCCAGTGCTACATGTGGCAACCACTCTTAAATAAAAGAGCGAGAGTGAGAGGCGAAATGTGATTTGTAATCCAAACACAAATTCAATTTTCCCGATTTGCCTCGATTTGTTGATTCGCGAACTCTCTCCTCACGTTTCCACCTGCCTGGTCCGTAGTGGGAATGGATCCCACGCAACTCCAACACACACACACACACACACACACGCAAACAAACATAACGCTTGTAGTTGTTGGATGCTTTTTTTGTTGGGCGTTTTGTGAATTCTTCCAGCATCACCAAAAAATCCCGTAACATTGATTGAAGTTTCTCCCTCATCGTTCATTTGCAAGGGAAGCGTGTTGTCACAGGGTAAACGCTCAGGGTTTGGTTCCGATGGTGGTGGTGCAGGAGCCTCGTATTTGCTCTTTTTGCTCCATCGCCATCATCACCATCATGGCCAACCATCATTCCAGGGGTGCCAAGCGCATCGATATAAACAAATGTAATTGAAATTCTGGAGCTTTTCCGGGACAGGAGTTTACATCTTTATCAATCGGTCTTTTGCGCGGAATCCCAGGATGTGGCAGGTGATAAACGTTTGCGATTTTGCTTTCGTTTTTTTTTTGCCTTGCGCTAACTCACCTTCAATCTTCTTATGATGAGCCACCACAAATCCAAGGATGAATGACAAGTAAGCGCGGCCCGGGACAAGCAAGAACCGTTTCCCACACCCTGTCGTACGAATTCAATCTGCATTTGTCACGTCGATGGGATTTTTCCTCTCGGCAGCAGTCTCGGGAAAACGCACTCTCACCCTACTATTTGACACCTTCATCACCAGTGGCACCGCTGGCGATCAAGAAGTCCTCCTGGGGGGAAGAGATAAAAAATGGCCCAATAATTTATTCATATCGTGTATCAAGTGTCGCAAATTTGCCTTCCAATCCTCCGTTCGTACGAAGCCCAGCACGCGACTACCCTGCGGCAACAATCGGTGCCATTTTGCGCTGATTTGTCGGACGACGACGATGACGCTGACGACGACGGCCGACCGTGAAGCCATAATTCGAACGGAAATGTGACGAGCGGAAGTGACAGAATTTGTCGCGTGTGAAGCAAAGGGCGCCCCCTCGCACACACCAACAAAAGGCGACAAATCACTGATATCGACAGGCGCGTTTTTCGAGGGTTTCAAACTTCTCTTTCACTCTGTGTTAGCTAAATTTGGGTGGCCTGTCGTCATCCGGCGTGCTTTCGATAAGGATAAAAGCGTACGAACAGAAGTGAAGCGAGTGTTGAACGATTTCCGGTTTCTGATATTTGTGGTTGCTTTTTTTCTTCTTTCTTTCGCTGGTGTTTGTGAGTATACACACCAAGGAAAGTGTGTGGAGATGGGCGGAAAATGTGTGTGTGTGTAAAACACCGATTGTACACCATCTGCTAGGACCAAGACTTCTAGCAGTATCTTTGCATTTGATCGACAGATGCTTTAATCTTTGTGGCAACCGGTTTTGGAGCCGGAAATAGACGAAACTGTCGTTTAGCAGGCAGAGGCCAGACGAGACGGAAAACAATCAACTAAAAACATCAAACGGAAACTTAACCAATTGTTCCTCACGATTTGGACTTGAATTGCGATCAACCAGTTTAAGAAAATAGAGGAGAAATTCTAGGAAATCTCAGAAAGAAATCGACTCACAATGAAATGTGTTTTTAGGGAAAAGATCTCTAGCAGGATCCTTTCCTTTTGCTGCGTCCTATATATTGTAGAACTGTACAATAAATATCTTCCCAGTTTCGTCAAACATAACACGATCAACATCAACAGTCTTTATGCGCTTAGTGGTAGGAAGCGTAGGCCGGGGCGGCGTACGAGAGGGCTGGGCTCGAGACGTAGGTCTTGGCCAGAGGAGCGGCATAGGAGACGGCCGGTCCGGAGACGTAGGTCTTGGTGGCCAGAGGAGCAGCGTAGGACACAGCCGGGCTCGACACGTAGGTCTTAGCAATCGGAGCGGCGTAGGACACAGCTGGGCTCGAGACATAGGTCTTGGTGGCCACTGGAGCAGCGTACGAGATGGTCTTGGCTACTGGAGCGGCGTACGAGATGGTCTTGGCTACCGGGGCAGCATAAGCGACGGCGGGCTGGGCAGCGATGACCTTAGCACCGAGAGGCTCACGACGGACGACAGCGTTGAATCCGTTGTGCGGGTCAGCAGTGTAGTCGACGGTACGCTTGAAACCATCGGCATCAACGAGAGAGTACGATCCCTGGACAACATCTCGGCTGCGCGATTCTTGCTGGGACTTGGAGTCTCCGGTCAGGGAGTCCGAGATTCCGTACGAGTACGAGTACTGTGGGTTCGGGTCGTACTCCTCTGGCTGGGCGGCGTACGCAACCTTAGCGATCGGGGCAGCATAGGTAGCGACCTTGGCCACCGGGGCAGCGACTAGGGCCGGAGCAGCAGCATAGCTGACAGCTGGCGAGGCAATCAATCCGGCACGGGCAACAGCGACCAGAGCGGCGAACGCGACAAACTAAAAAATAAAAACACCCGAGCAGAAGAGAACGATCGTTAGTATCGCCACCGGCTTCGAAAACTATCACCATCGCTCGATCAGTTCGATCGTTCGTCGTTCGCACACCTACCTTGAAGGCCATGGTTGTGGGTTTGCAGAAGTGAGCTGTTGTTTGCTGTGCAGAGAACTCAACCAAACTGTGCCATGATCGGAAATCGTGAACCAATTTATACCGCGGTCGCTACTACAGGCTGATGTAATAGTGGCAATATGTTTATGGTAGATCTGTTTTAGGGGCTGACCGGGTGTGTGTATGTGCCGGTGGTCTCGAGTCCGGCACATGCGTCTTTTCTCACGTGTCCGAACTTGAGTTCGATGCCTTCACTTTTTGCCAGACACTTTGGACGCGCTTGGCACGCGTACACCCAATGCACGCGAGCCTCGAGGACACGAGGCTACTGTTGTCAAGCGGCGTCGTTGGTGCTTTTTTGGAGCTTGAAGTTACCCTCGAATTTCGCAAAGTCTTTCTCGGGCGGTTGACTTCCTGGGCTGAGATTCATCACACTGGAAAGTGCGATCGTAACTATTTTAGAACTATTGAGTCAATCATTTCTCGAAAATTGTTTGATCGATGCTCGGAATGCGTACATATGCTACCGGTTTTACGTCCGATTCGAGTACGAGATGGCCCAAAAGGTCGTGAAGGACAGTGAAGTTTCGGAGCGACAGCTCGAGAGCAATAGAGCCACCGTTTCGACATTGGCATCGTCTGGGTGGAGTACGGTTAGGTGCACTTGAAAATATGTTTGTCTATTGTTATGATCAAGTGCATTGAAGCATGGCCAGTTTCCGCAAACAAACTTAGTTTGAACTCTACTGCTCGCTACCTTCGGCCCTTGCAGCGGACGAGTGGGTGTGTGTGTGTGTAAACGGTGTAGTGTTTTTGTTTGTAAACTGTAAGAAGTTTAATTTGATTTTGCGTTGGCTCGTAGGCGAGCGTCGAATGTTCCGGCCAGGAAAACTATCTCCGTTCCCGGGTAGATCTCCGTAAAGGGAAGAAATTAAATTTATTACAACTTCAACCACCAGTCTAGCGACACACAACAACGATACACGGGGTGTCCGAAATGCTATTACAAGTTTACCAAGCCCTTGTGCGATGTGTGAAGCAAATTAAATCAGCTTTTCCTTCCGGCGTAAGATGCACACACATTTTCATCATGTCGGACCTTCACAAAAATAGGTCGTTCAACTTTGCCGACTATTGAGCGAAGCATGCCACAAAAAAGCATCATAATTTTGCCGTGCAATCACACGTCGATTTGTCTTCCAGCGCGCCGGTGTGCAATTAAACGCGGGAAAGAAAAAATTATGCGAATGTGTGTTGCCCCATGTTCCAGGAATAAACCCAAATTTTATTGCCCCACTTGGTTATGTTCTGCAGCACACGCGAAAGATGATGAGAATTGCATGTAGAGAACAAAATAAACGAAATGTTTTACCACTCACATTCGCTCTTTCTCTCTCTCTCTCTCGCTCAGCTCATCTCATCTCAGGGCATGGATGTGATTTGTAAATTCATTATCTTCATTGCGTGTCGTTGTTGTGGCCGTGGTGGTACGGGAGGAGTTAGTTTAGTGCAGTTTTATAACGCTCATCAAGCATCTCGACAAGCTTTAAAATCTTTTTGTTTTGCTTCGCTAACGAACTCGTCCCATACACACGTGAAGCGCGAATAGCGCAAGGAGACGCTGTAATGCAATCAAACCCTGAGGACTTGGCATGGTCATCATCATCAGTACGTTTATGTTGCATTTTTCGTTCGCTTGGAGAAATGGTCCGCGTGGAACGGACACATAATATCTTAATATAAATCTCCTTGCACTTTTTCGGTACAATCTTTTCTAACGAGATCTCTCTAATTTCATAACATTGGAGCAACTAGGGGAGTTCAATGTTACAAACCCTTTCCGGCCTTCGTGCAGTTCAAACACCTCTCGCAGAGCCCAGCACACGTTAGATTTCGGCACAAGCGACATGATCGCACACGGAACACATTCACCTTCCACCCCAAAACATACACGCCAGCATAATCCCCAGCATGATAGGCGTCACCTTGACCGTGTGGAGTCATTGTCAAAGAGTATCACCAGGCCACCAGTCAGTGGTAAAGAGTGCGCTCCTTCGCATGGATACTGTCGTCCGTGCTATGGGTATGCCCGAAGGGAAGGTTGTCTAGCGGTACGGAACCGGTTTCCTTTCGACGAGCAGGCCAGCTTCAGGTGCGTCGTCGTGTGGTGTCTGCAAATTCCAGCAAATCTCTCATCACTTGCTAGCCAGCCGGATGGTTCCGTGGATGGACTAGGTCCAGGCTTCCTAAGCCCTCCCGTGGCTTCGGCAAACTAACTGACCGGGTGTCTGGCTGAAGGCTGACGTGAAGGATCGCTAGACTGATGGCTGCTTCGTTGCTACTTCCTCTGTAATGAAAAGAAATTAGAAACCCATCAGTTTGACGTATGATAGACTAGAGTTGATGGTTTAAATAAGAGGCCAAATAAATAAGACACGACCTGAGCATTTGAATGCTAGCTCACTAGGAATATTGGTCTCATTTAAAGGATGTCAAAAAGATAATTAACGCGGATCTTGTAACAAGACAAACAAACATTATAATGCTGGAAGGAAGCTGTGAGAAGTAGCTGTTAATTTCTAAAAATCCTCAAACTATGGCATGTTCTGTGCATAGGGACGAAATTGGACACATAATAAAAAACCTGACCGGTGCAGCATGTGTTATTCGCTACATTGTGTCTAATGGAGTAATGTTGTAGATCTTTAAACCCACCGAAAAGGCCCACCAAAGAGATTCATGAGGTCCAGATGAGATCCCAACAACGATCTTCGTAGTATAAGATCAAACACTGAAGCAATCATGCCTTAAGATCGAGCGATAAGGTGTTGCAGGTGTACTTAAAACAACCAGAAGAGATGTTATTCAAGTCGTTTACGTTGTTCATTATAGAACTATTATGTACAATTGAGTTAAAGAAGATAAAACTTTAGCAAAAGTTTGCTTAATACCGAACTGCTTTCCTTAAACGGCCTTTAACCAGTGTGATGTAAAAATGTAACAATACACCAAATACGCGTAACTAGGTCAAACTGCTGAGCACTCGTTACTGGAGATGCGTGGGACTTCGAGTACGAAACTGGGCGACAACTCAACCCGCGATGAATGTCAGGGTTTTGTGCTCGTGTAATTTATCCCATACGCAGAGTCGCTCCCTTGTTTTTGCAAATGAAAAAAGTAGGATTATATCAACCTTGATGTACATATTTTTTAAAGCCTTATAAGTATTTCAAAATTCAGTTTTAATAATTATTTTGTTTCTAAAAGATATTGCTTGCTTTGCTTCTAAGAGCAAAACAAACAAACAACTCACTGATCGGTGAACCGGCTTCGGGCGTGTACAGAATTGTTGTTTCTTGCCGTACTGCTTCCGCCCGAGACAGAATGTCAGAATAAAAGAGAATCTCAGACTGGATATGCCATTTGGCGTTACATAATATCAAGGACAGCTCATGGTCAAGAATAAAAGTGAAAGTGTGAAGCGCTGCGTTCTAGGGTGTTGTCTGTATTGCAGCCATTTGGGTGTGATGAAAACATATAAACAATTAATGAGTTTACTCTAATAACTCGTTTAAAAACTAAATGTTTTCTTCAATTTTAGTAGCAAAAGAGAAGAACTTATCAGCTCTGCTACTAAAGCGTAAAGATCGATGCGTTTTGGTGGGCAAAGAATGGTCAAGAAGAGCTGCAAAGTGGATCACCAATTGTGCAACTCATGCCCAAACACTACTAGACACACTGCAATGGAATTCAAAGTCACACATCGTTTAACGACCAGGAACGCACGAATGTGACCTTTCCGTAACGCCTTTTTAAAAGTGAAGGCAACGAACTCAAGTTCAAGCACGGTTCGGTTTGAAAACGGCCAAATCTGCACGCCGCCGTCGACAGCACAGCCACTGTACGCGGACGGTCCAAAAACCGGAAAACTTGTCGTTTGAACCCATTTCATCGTGCTTCACTTCGTATAAATTGGATCACCGGTCCCAAACACGGTACAGTTCGATTGAATCCTTTGTACTGTGAACAACATCACCTGCACCGTCTTTTCAAAATGGCCTTCAAGGTAGGTGTGCGCTTGTTGGTAGAGGTGTGAGTGTGGGTGAGAGTGTCTGTTTTGTGGACGGAGTGTTTGTAGCGTTCGATCTTTTGCTATCCCAACAGTTCCTGACTTTCGCCGCTCTGGTAGCCGTTGCCCGCGCTGGCCTCATCGCCTCGCCAGCAGTTTCCTACGCTGCTGCTCCGGCCCTAGTCGCTGCCCCGGTGGCCAAGGTCGCTACCTATGCTGCTCCGATCGCCAAGGTTGCGTACGCCGCCCAGCCAGAGGAGTACGACCCGAACCCTCAGTACTCGTTCTCGTACGGTATCTCGGACTCCCTGACCGGAGAAAGCAGGAATCGCGCAGCGGAGATGTTGTCCAGGGATCGTACTCGCTCATTGATGCCGATGGTTTCAAGCGTACCGTCGACTACACGGCTGACCCGCACAATGGATTCAACGCTGTCGTCCACCGTGAGCCTCTGGCCACCAAGGTTGTTGCTGCCGCCCCGGTCGCCACCAAGGTTATTGCTCAGCCTGCCGTCGCCTATGCCGCTCCAGTAGCCAAGACCATCTCGTACGCCGCTCCAGTGGCTACCAAGACCTACGTCTCGAGCCCGACTGTGTCCTACGCCGCTCCAGTTGCCAAGACCTACGTCTCGAGCCCGGCTGTGTCTTATGCCGCTCCTCTGGCCACCAAGACCTACGTCTCCGGACCGGCTGTCTCCTATGCCGCTCCTCTGGCCAAGACCTACGTCTCGAGCCCAACTCTCTCGTACGCCGCCCCGGCTTACGCTTCCTACCACTAAATCCTGAAAAGACTGGAACGCACTGTTACATTATGATGGTTATTTATTACAACAAAAAAGCAAATACAAATCCGTAAACTTGAAGTTCTTTGTGTTGATTTGATCTACTAGTTGCCGATGTTTTGATAAGCGTCTTACTACAGTTGTTGCACTTGCCGAGTAGTCATCTATATTCATTTCATGCGCAAGACCATGCGTTTGTGATTGCTGATGATTGTGATTACATCCAACGTACAAGCAAGTAATACCAAAATATTAGATGGCTTCATTCTTTCTTTGAGTTCTATGAAAACCTCTTGCGATGCTACAACAAATGGGTCTTTTTAACTGGGCTGTGCTTTATCTGAAGGCAAACACATATTAAAAACGATTGATGAGCAAATACAATGCTTCTTAGTATCTCTAGATTTTGTATTAGTATGAACGGTTCCTTAAAAGTCCAGTTTAAAAATGCTGTTCGTTAGCTGGGCTGTACTCTTCGGCCTACTATCGAGCATTATCTGTATATCCTTGTACCAGGCTAGATTATTTTGTTTTGACGGTTTATATACACCTAAACGACTATCCGCAGGTAATTTAAAAAGCAATCGAAACATGGGAACTCATTAAAAATGTCCTGTGATTTGTACAGAAACACAATTCCAGACAAAGTTTGAGATAAACCTTAAGAAACACATAAGCGATAAATGAAAGCAAATATAAAGACCTCTACCACGAGACTGACAGATAAACTATTATGGACTGATGCACTGCAGATTTATATTACACTCTTATAAGCACTTTACAAACACACAGAGTTGAAGCACAAGAGAAATTTTTACTTAATTTATCATATCTATAAATTTAATTTGACTTTAAAATTTATAAATGCTGGCTGTGTCATGAGTTCATCACATGAACCCATTGACTTCTAAATGATGTTTTATCAAAATTATGATTTAGAATTCCAATGAGATGCTTTATGAGATACAGTATTCTAAATAATGAATGCAACATAATACAGATTGTGATTACACACTTTACAAGCTTAGTAGTCAAAAGCATATGAAAACCATGACCTAACCAAATTGATTACTCCATATGATGTTGACTGTTGAAAACGAACTAATACATTAGTTATGTTTGAGTACATTCTATCTATCAATTAAGTACATCACTCAACGTCTATTAATTAAGTTTTTATCTAAAGCTCTAAATGCTCAACACAATGGAGGTGTATGCATGATAGACAAGGAGTGGCCAATGAAGTGCCTAAAAGCAGAACAGACCACAAAGTACGTAAAGAGAAAAAATAATAAAAGGAAGCATAGTTAATGAAAGTGCCATGCTGCTATCCAAAAACTTGAAGCCAAACACTTTTTCTTTTCCTGAACTGCTTGTGCTAAAATTCTTCCTGCACACAGCCAAACCACACACGGTCATTGAACGAAACAACTTGTTACAACAACACGCTGGAGGGGATGGCTTGAAATCGAAAACGAAAACTCGGCTTTATCCTTCCCACACTGCCACCATTTTCTGTGTTTCTGACGCAATTCGCGACCTAAGAATATAAGTGTATCAAACCGCTTAAATGCACGGCAGTATAAATACCTTGCTAAAAGCAGACTAGAGCACAGTTCAATCTGCTCCATCAACCAGTGAACAAGTCACCAAAACATCTCAAAATGGCATTCAAGGTAGGTTTCACTCGCTGGTGCAGTGAGGCGCCGGAAACGGATCTTGCGAATGTGGATCGGCCGGATATTAATTCCCAACTCCTTTTGACTCGGATTCGTTAGTTTGTGATCTTCGCCGCCGTCGTTGCCGTTGCCCGCGCTGGCCTCATCGCCTCGCCAGCAGTTTCTTACGCTGCTGCTCCGGCTCTAGTCGCTGCCCCGGTGGCCAAGGTCGCTACCTATGCTGCACCGATTGCCAAGGTTGCGTACGCCGCCCAGCCAGAGGAGTACGACGCGAACCCTCAGTACTCGTTCTCGTACGGAATCTCGGACTCCCTGACCGGAGACTCCAAGTCCCAG
>KZ063002.1:44935-63928 GCA_002091835.1 Anopheles maculatus
GAATCGCGCAGCGGAGATGTTGTCCAGGGATCGTACTCGCTCGTTGATGCCGATGGCTTCAAGCGTACCGTCGAGTACACGGCTGACCCACACAACGGATTCAACGCTGTCGTCCACCGTGAGCCGCTGACTGCCACCAAGGTTGTTGCTGCTGCCCCGGTCGCCACCAAGGTTATTGCTCAACCTGCCGTCGCCTATGCCGCTCCTCTGGCCACCAAGACCATCTCGTACGCTGCTCCGGTAGCCAAGACCATCTCGTACGCCGCTCCGGTAGCTAAGCTGGCCACACCGGTCGCTTACACCGCCGCGATCCACCACTAAGGGCGCAATCCCTCGACTGTCACCAACCGGCACCGTTTGTACATATCTTCAAAACCCCCGTTACAAGACTCACGCATGACTCGTTTAATTTATTGAACGTTTTGTTTTGGATATAAATAACAATCAATTGAATCCGTCAAAATCTGGTGTTTTTGTCTGTGTTTCTATTTGAATTGCATCGTCGAGAAAGGTACTGAGTCGTGGGACGCATTATGGATGCTTCAACCACAGTAATTAACGTGGCTTTTAGTGCAGACATTTTTGGTTATCACATTATTTGCTTATAGGCTTAAGATTTCATACCTGAAGAACCAAGAAATCAAACTAGGAACATAGTTTGTAGACAAAAGTACTACGATATGGACTTCTGCTTCTATTTTTGGTAATAAGTAGAGGTAAAAGACAGACCTAAAGCAGAAAACCATTACCAGGGCGGGTCAATAATTCCTTCCTTCGCACTGGAGTAGATGCCTAAAGATATTAACTTCATTATTGGAAGTTCTTTTAATTCCATTTACGGAAAACAATAATGAATACTCATCTCAAGATGGGTCAAGTTTAGCTTGGAATCAAACTGCTAAGAACAGCATACGAAATACTTGACATTCATGACATAATTATGAAAGATATATCGAAACGGCAAGTTAATGTACTTTTAAATACAAATTTATACTTAAAAAGCTCAACAATTCAAATTCGCTAAACATAATGGCTCTCACTGTAAAAGCACGACCAGGCACTTCACTGACACGGGGTCATCTTTAACAGTGCCGATGTTAAGAAGCGTTACAACGGAGAACTTGCAAAGGTCCCGTTTGCTTTGCAGAATGGTGGTAAGACCGGTTGTAGCATTATGGTGAAATTTATGCGTTTGAAATCCCGTCGAGAGCCGTTTAACGTTTGTCGGCGAGTAGCGAAACGATCCTGCACGGTGGATAAGAATGTTTGTTGCGGAAAAACCATCTTACACATCTTAACTGGATAACTTCAATCAATTTTCAAGCGCAAAACCCTTAGACAGGGGGCAAGAAATTCCCGTCCAGATGGTGGTTTTGCAGAAGTCTGTCGTACGCTTCCGGGGCAAGAGAGAGAGATGACATTCCCGTACGTAGTACGACGGATGTTTTCACGCACCGACTTCAAACAGTATCAGCTCGCACCGGGTGTAAATGGCCCCGCATGAGGGAGGGGATGGGTCGTTCCAGGCTCCTGGGGAGGTCATGTCTAATATATGCCCGAGCGACCGGAACGGTAAACAGTACTGTAAATTATAACGTAAACAAACACATTCGCTTCGACTGGGACGGGTTTTCCGTTTCCGTCGGCACACTGTTCACCTGGGATCGCGCTCGCACATCGTGCCAAGAAGCGGTGACGAGCGGTTCCGGCGTTCCTTTGGCGGTTTCGGTGTATCGATTTGAACAAATTAGTCCCACGTGCGGTCTCCGTTCGCATACGGCACGCATCACCGGGTCCTGTACCATCGGTGCGGCATACACACCTCGATCGATGTCGACGGGTGTTTAACGTCCGGACATACCGTGCGCCAAGGATGCAGCAGCATTTGCATCTCGTTCGCAGGATAATGATACGGAGCGGTAGCGTTCTTAATGTGCACCGAACCGTACCAAGGATGTCCCGAGCTATCGGTGGACTCGACTGCTCCATACATCATGAATAGTAAAATGGTCGTCTGGAGAAATGCACATCCGTGTTTGTTTTGTCTGTGTAAAAGGCGGATTGGGGAGGTCGGCGAGATGCGCCAGGTGGGAGACCATATTTATGTGGGTGCCAAAAAGAAGCTGTGGGTCTCCCCCAAAGGAACAGCTGACTTTAAGCCTGCAGATGGATGTTTGCATTTTGAGGCGAGCAGTCAAGTGGAAGTGGACAAACACGGGCCCTCTCGTCTCGTGAATGGTGATTAATGAGTGGGTGTTTGTGTAAGGTGGAGCCGGATGAATGTTGTTTTGCTTTTTTTTTGCTTAAAGAACTGCATTTCCCACCGGCAGCATAATGCAACCCGGAACACAAACAACAACCGGCGTTATGATAAGCTGCTGCAGCAGAGCTTCAACCGTAAACTTCGATGCAAAACAATAACAACCGCTCATGGAAAACTTTAACATTTGGCATCAACACACACAGGAGGCATTAAAGATAATTCCCCATTTTGTTGGAAAGTTTCGTCCATCTCGGCCAGCGTGCCACAACACACATTTCGTGTGTTTTTACTGATGTTTAGTCCGTTGTTGGGTGGAACACAGAATGCTCAGCTTGCTTGAGTTGGTTGTTGTTAGGGGCACTATACACTAGGCGGCGTGCAGTAAGTGTACACGGTCGTCTAGACGTTGACGGGCTATTTCCTAGCACACGCCCCCGGAATTGAGATGGCCCGCACTGCTTAATGTTTTCTTCACCCAGTCAACGCGCGGTCCAACAATGCTTTTTTTAGAAGCAAGAACAACAACACATCACGCTAGACCGTGCACGGATGATCGGTAAGGCGCATCTGGATGGATGGATCGATGGTAAGATACTGCCCGATGATACTCCCTCGAACGCCACATCTGCATACCTTGAAGCCTCTATTCCTTCGATAAGACGCACCCTGTTGGATCAACAACATTGGGTGGAACGGATCGGTCGAAAGATAAACCTCTAACCTCACTAAACGTTACACTGTTCAATGTACGGTCACAGACCGATTCTTCACTGGACAGCGATTCTACGGCGGAGTGGTTGCGATAGTTAACTCACCAGTTTTTATGTGCCTTTTTGTTCGCATCCCTAGTAGTTATGCTGTACCCAGCGCAGGAACTGTGGATGAAGTGTACATGAGAGAGATATTTATATTACAGTGTTCTTCCCGCTTCGCTCACTTCAAGTGCTTACCTTACCATCGTTCGCTGCTCTAAGCGAGCATCACGGCGTCGAACGAAATCATTCTTTCCGTTTTCTGGTGTTTATTTTCCTTCCTTTCATTGTCACCGGGACAAGCGATACATCCCCATAAATCACAACAGGACATGGTTTGGCCGTGCTTTTTTCTTGCTTTGCTGGCCGCTCCCACGGTTCCAACGTCCAGCTGAACATCCCGAGCTTCTCTTCCCACACATGCACTTGCACTTCTGAGATGATGGTGATGATGTACACCGCGCGAGTAAATGGCCGCCTTCACACACACACACACACACACACACACATGGGACACAACAAAGCCGTGCACTTGAAATTTAATTACTTTTTATGCTCTATAAAACATAACTAGCACTCGTTAGGCGGATGGCGCACACACGCTGTGTATGGCGAGAGTCAAATGTCAAAAAGAGGTGACAGCCGTTTGTTGTCAGCGGCAACGCCGCAACAAAGCGGTACGGAACTTTGGCGTGATTTTGCTTCTGCCTGGAGCCATGAACACTCTTTTTTCACTATTTTACATACTCAGCTTAAATTTGTTAACTGTAGTGTTTAAGGCTAACAAACTACACGATGTTCTACAACCGTTTTACGTTTTGTAAGGGAGTTTGCTTTTTCTCGGGTTCTCTTGTTTAAATTGTTTGAAACAGATTTCTGTAAACGTTCTATGAATTTGTAGTCGGCACTACCTTCTATTCGAAAGATATTTAACAATAAAAGTACATAAACTTGCCCCTGTAAACGATCCCGGACACAAGAGAGTAAAATTCACCTGGATGCTATTATATTTTTCCCGTTAAAATTGTTTCCCACGTGAAGTTTGTAGGTGAAAATGTTTTTAAACTTTGTTTTTCTTTCTCCTAGCGAAAGCTTTGTTGGGATTTTGTTTCCTTACCCCGAATGTGATGCTGTGTGGATTACTGGGCATGTTTAGATTGTAAATTGAACAGAGGGAGAGTTTTAAAACTAGGCAAAAGTTATTAAAAACAAGACTCAAAGATGAACTATTCAAACAGTGCAGCACGTCCGCCCCCTAAAAACCACTTTTTTCCCACAGCACAAATCCTTTCCTTGTGCCTTTTCCCAAATGCAAGCCACGCACAGCATTATGCATTCATTGCTTCGACTTATCGATGATTATGGGGGTTTTGCCACAACAATCGGTCCCGTTTGACGGTTCAATCGATCGTACTACAAGAAGAAAATGGCAAAAGGTTAAGGTGTGCTTTTCACTCGCACAAACGCACAGCCCTCATCATAACGCGTTTGCGCTTGGTGGAGCGGGTCGTTATTTATGAATGAATGAAGCCGGCACGGTACGGTGTTTAGTTTTGTTGCATTCGCATTCGTTACGCCGCTGACAGGCGATGAATATGATGATCATGATGTTGTTTTGCGGCAGATGATCCAAACAGATTTGCAGCGGGAAACCGATTGCAGCCCGTGCTACTTTAAATTTCAAATTAATGGCCGGCTGAAGCAGCACCACGGCTATTATACTGAGCGATGATGGGTGACAAAACGCACGGGAACCGAGCGTAATGATGACGCGGCTGTCGATCGTGTTGTTCTGCTGATCATCTTCTGCCGTTCGAAACATTGCATAAATAAGCACGTTCGGTGTTCCATCTTGGCGCGCGCTGTGCATTGTGCAAACGCGGGAAAATAGATTTATCAACGGGTAACTGTCAATTAAATCAAACGATGACAAGATATCGGGACGTTTCCTTATTTTGTTACAACGATGTTGCCTCGGTTGCTATAATTATCGTCGATAATCGCAACATTCTGTACAGTTGCAGCGATGTGGCAAGCATTTAATGTTTATCACTTTTGCCCCGTACTCGTGGCCGACCCTCGACGAAACTTCAAACAAATGTAAATACTGTGAGCATTGAGCGTGATCAATAAATCCACTGGAACGTTGCTGTTGTGTACAAATTAATCGTAAAACCCGTTTGATGCCCGTTTGATGGAAATGTAATAACATTAGTTTTTTCTTCGGAATTGCGTTTAAAAACTAATTATTTAAGCAACTATTTAAACTTGCACAACGTAAACAGCACAACGTTTGACTTGCTTTTAGCGCTGACCTACACCAAACTCTCGCCGTGTATCGGTGTGTTTGTGCGGGTGCTGATGCACATCTGGTGCACACATGTGCATACTCCTTTGCTCGTTGCATTTCTTATTTTTCATTCCCTTTTTTATCGTCTACTTTGGCTGGCTCATGCACGGCTGGCAACTGACAATCACTGTGTGCCTTATTTTGCGTTCGTTCCAGACGGTCTCTCACTCCCTCTGTGTGCATGTGTCAGTGTTCCAGTTCGGTGGCAAGCGACACCGTAAAACCGTGCACTGGGAATAAATGTTGCCACCGTGATTGTTTCGCCAAACCGGGTCGGGAACATAAAATCAAATAAAAATCTTTTTGGCGTTAACATGCCTCCGTGCTTCACCATCTTCTTGGTGGCATGCTTCAATAATCCAACAATGCTAAGCAACTGGTACGCCGCCTTTTGCTTGTACTGTGCGGTTTGGACTTCTGATTGACGTGCGATTCGATTCGTTCGTATGTTGCCAACAGTCAGGAATGAAGGAAGTGGATCATTCGATTAAATTAAACAGACCGAAGAGAGTCACTAGCCGTAGCAAGGATAACGGCATGCCTGGTGATCCTGTTTCTGATGCTTTTGCGGAACTGAACTGGAACAGGAAAGGCCTCACACTCCGGAAGTTGGGAAAGGTTACTACACACCGGTTGTCGGATCCACCAAGCGCCCAAGGACTTTACCTCATTCGGAAGGAAGCAAAAGCTGTGACAGGACAGACGCACCAACGCCACACCTGGGACACGAGATGGGCGCATGCTCACCACCGGGGCGACCACAAGCGTATTGCATCATGACATTTGTACCGAAAAACGGGTTCCAGCGTGTGGTGCGCGCACGGCTTTACCTTGAGATGGCGAATTTAAGTGAAAGGTGTGGCCGGCTGCTCCACATTTGGGGCCGTGTGCCGCCCAAGGCCATCAACGGGAAGAAAAAGGCGCGGGCGCAAAGACCTTGAATCCCGGGTAGCGAGTGCGCCCGGGCAACACTCGAAACAAAACAAAAAAACCGGTAAATATCAACCAAGAAACACCGGTTGCGTTGTAAATGGCAAACAATGGCGCCGCGGGAGGGAGCAAAAAGAGGTTAAGGAGAGTGAGGGGGAGGGAGATGGATTTGGTGCGGGTGGTGTGTTGGCAAGATATGGGAAACAAGATAGCTGTGCCTGATGTGAACTTTGGTTCGGTGACATGGTGGATTGTGCGTTGAAGCAGATCCGCTAATGGCTTCCGAGAGATTAAGCCGAGAGATTGGACTTAAAAATATTGTATGAAAATGTTGGTTAATCTAAATCATTCAATCTTTATGTATTCTTCTTTGGAACTACAGCTACAAGAGATCTTGGTCTGTCATTAATGGCCTCCTGGACATAATTTACCCATAGCTAATCCCCAGTGAAGCCTTATTAACGGTTAGACACTTATTAAAAACAAGACTCAAATAGGACAAACCTAAATTTCTTTAGAATGTAGTTTTCCTCTGGTAGGCTTCAACAGCCAAGAATTCTCCAGCATTATTTGATTCACCGTATTAGAGCTCATTCGTTCGAGCTCAAAAAAAAATTCCTGCTCACGACACTAGAAATGTAAGATTATTGGACGTCTTTTATGTAGCGATGTTGCTTCATCAAATGTTCTCCGGTATGACCAGCCCACCGGAGCCTGGCGAGCCTAATTCGCTGCACGATAGTGAGATCACGGTACATCTCGTAAAGCCCGTCTGAGTAGCGGCTCATCTATTGTCCTTCCAAACATACGGGGCCAAAAATCCTTCTGAGCATCTTCCTTTCGAACGCGGCTAAGAGGGTTTCGTCAGTTTTGGACAAAGTCCATGTCTCAGAGGCGTATGTGAGTTCTGGGACTATAAAGGTTTTGTACAGTCCCAGCTTCGACCGTCGCGACAGGTATTTTGAGTGGAGAAGTTTCCTCAGGCTGTAGTATGACCGGTTAGCAGCCAGCACCCTTACGCGCAACTTAACGTCTATGTTGTTGTCGGTGCTGACTTTTGACCCTGCCTCCCCGTACGCAGGACTAACTATCCAGCTACGGGTACAACTTAGTCACAGAAAGCTAGCAATAGCAGGCAGGCCAAGACCTCACGAGGTTGTAGTGCCCAAGGAAGAAGAAGAAGAAGCCCAAGAGACATCTCCTCGTACGCAGGACTGACTATCCAGTTGCAGGTAAATGGAAATAGCAGGTCGAGGTTATATAGTGCTCAAGAAGAAGTATTAGGCCAAAACGATCTCAAGAACTTCTGGAGAAAAGCTAGAACATCAAATGAACTCCCAAGTCCTAAGGCAACCCCAAAGTGAAGTGCGTTTTGAGTTGATGATGAAATAAAGCTAAGGATCAGAATATATGGCCATATATTCAAAAAGACCCTAGACCAAGATAGACATTGTAAGATAGAATCCCAAAAATCCGCCGTAGAAGAAGCTCTTAACTGACCTCTTCCTTAAGCGACCAGACCTAAATTAGAGTTTGAAGGATTCTTCTTACACTCCTGTCTAGTCTTCACAGTCTAATCAACAATTATTAGAATTTGCCGACTTCACATTATCAAATCTACCAAACACACAGATGAAGTACTCAATCAAAATAAATACGCTTCCCCCAAACTCGCTCGCTCGATGGTTTGAAGTTGGAGCTAAACCTCGTCACAGATTAAACAACGCAACCTGATTATCGTCACCACCTTCCCATTCGATTCACCTTCGACCCATAAAGCCCCGTGTTGGGGTTAATAATTACTCCTTATCCATGTTACGCTTGTATGGTTTTTGCTCTCCCAGCAGCGCAACGTCCAAAAGCAAAAGCGAAAGTGGAACTTTATCATCGCAGCACCGACATTGTTGCTGTTTGCTTTTCCGATTTGCCGACAACATCATCACCGAATCAGAAACCGCATCCCTGTGCCTTTATCACTCTGCTTTGTGCATGTGTGTGGAGAAGAATTTTATAAATGGCTTTATTAACACCATAATTTTTCATGCTTCCAGTTCAATGCATCGATTTGCCTTCGAGCGTCGTCATGTACATCGGTTGATTGCGAAGAAGGAGCGCAGGTCCATGGGGAATAGGAAGTTGTTGTTGGAAGCTGTGTACAGGGTTTCCATTCGACGACCCTCCCAATCACAAACCGATGCTCGTAATTCAAGCTTTGATTCAATTATCTTAATCAAATGAGATCGAGATAGGTGTGCTCGGCAAGTGCTCGGAAGTGTGGTTCCCCGGTGCCAACCAAGATAAAGTTTTTCATTCTTACCCACTCCCGGGGGGGGGGGGGGGTTCCGTTTCCGCTCGTTGATGGGGTTTCGTGTTCGGAGGTTGTGCTTCCTCGTTTGGGGAATACTTTGCGGTTTTCTGAAGCCACGATCGGGCAGAAAGGAGAGTTGGGGGTTTGTTCGATTCCTCTTTCAGTATGGGTTAACTGAGCTGGGAGTTTCTCACTCACAACAGCAGCAGCAAAAAATCGAAACCACCACAAACAGGTAACAACAGCCAACATCATCTTGCCGACAGGCGATTGAACCAATCGAGAAAAGCTGTAGATGAATTCGCCGGCCCTCTTCTGCCTTTCCTTAGTTGTCCTAGACTATATCCGCAGCGCACGGGAGAAAATTGATGCGTTGATTGCTCCTGGTTCACCTTGCTTCAGGGCGAAGGATTTGTGAACTTTTGTGTGGCTGTGTGTGTGTGTGTGTGTGTGGAGATGATATTTTGGGACTAGGCCCTTTTAGCCCTATGCCGACAAACGTGTGGTAAGGGTGTAGCTCTAGGTGTACGAGAGCCCGAGAAACACGTTTGACTGCAAGTGAAACAGTCGATATCGATTTGTTGATGAAAAAAGAGATTTGAACTTGATGCGGATTGAGATTGTTTGGCAGCAAGTGTTGAAGTACGTTGAAGACGAACGAATTGACGTCACAGTGACTGAATAGGCTCAATTTGTGTCGCCATTTTTTTAAGCAGTTCCTTTTGCACTTTATGATTACTTTTCTTCTCTGTTTGGAGGAACTTTATATTAAATTGTTTTACCTTTTTATTTACTCTTTTGTTACAGATAGCAGACTAGAGGAGGACCATTAACAGATGCACTAGAACCAGGAAGAGGCAACAATCGTTTTATGGAATCGTTCAAATCGACCAGATAAGCAGCTCATAATCAAGATGAGGTAAGATGAAGAACCTTTGGGTTTAACCTTTACTTGCTTTGTTGTTTGATTCCGATCGTAATGGAGTCTGTTCGGTTAAGACGATGACCTTTGCATTGTGTTGCGTGCTTGAAGCCCTTTGAACTTTAGCAATCACGAAGCACAATGACGTTTGGTTTTGTATTAAAAATATGCTTTTTTTAATTTCTCCAAAGAAGTTATTATTAATTTAAATCGCCTGTCCCCACAACGATCTTTGCCTGTGATGATGATAAATATATTGCTATAAATATTGATTCACACACTCGTCCCGTGGGAAAAACGCCCGTTCTGCCCGTGGGAGATTGTGTTTATGTGCAATAAACAATCCGCATCGCATAGAAGCATAACATCCAACACACTCTGCTGTGGCACGTACACGCTCATCGACGGTTTCGCTTACACACGCACGTTTCAGAAAGTTATAATTAAGTGTATTATTTATTTTCACTGTTTGCGTGGCATACTTTCTACACAGCAGCGATCGATGCGAAGCGATCGATGCCAAGCTGGTTCTTTATCGGGAAGCGATCGTTTATCATCCGATTTTCCGCCCGATTTTATTCTCAGCCGAACACAAATCTGGGTCAAGAACGCAGCTAACGGTGGTACATCTTCTTGTGTTGCCTTGAAACGCTTCCTGTATTTTGCTTTTCGAAGCACGAGAATTTAATCACCCCTGTTTGGAAAGCGCCAAATTACAGCTTTTGCATCGCGAAAAACAATGGCGTACATTCGGGACGGTTGATTACATGCCGGGAACGTACAGTTGAATTATAACGCCTGTTCGAAATCAAATAGAATTAATTTTTGCATTTGTTTACCCGTCGGATACAGACGAATCGCACGTGTCAACGTGTCATGCTGTAAATCTAGAGGAGGATGGACAATAGACTAAATCATGCATGCTTTGTGTGGTCTGACAAACATCATTAGCGTGCGGTATTGAGCAAATTTGGAAAACTCACCTTGCTGAATGCGGGTGCGATTGACTGATCCATGCTGTAAGTAAGAGATGGTTCCAATAATGTTTAGTTGCCCAGTTCTTTTGTGCCGAGTGAAGAATTTAATTAACATGTCATACCGATGAGTGGCGTCACAATCGCCAGTGTGTTGATGAGTGTTTGGGGTGAATACGCGAACTTGATAGGCATGTGTGTGGTGCAATGTTTGAGTTTTATTTCCAAGAACTAAACCTTATCTCCACACATCGATAGCGCATCGATTCCGAGAGTTCAAAAATTCTACTCATTATGCTCGTCACTAGTAGTGAGTTTGGTTTGCAACGGGGAGAACACCAGCGAAGAAGTGATCGTCAGTTGAAGACGTCATCGTAGAACGCAGATATCAAAGAGCAAGTACGAGCAAGTCTGCGTCATCGTCACCTGCAACGTGTGATTCAGAGATAAGTGTCACTTATCACAAGCCTGGGAGCTATGTTTAACAAGCTGCCTAAGGTGAAAAAGTGTGTTAGAATATGTTAGTGTTTAAATGGACAGGCTAGACAGAATAGTTTCACGGTGTCTTCTAGCAGAATTTCATTTAACGAAGGCAGCATTTACAACATTAAAGCATTTTAAAATATATTGATCGATAAATATGAATTCTTTTTAGTTTCAATATGACATACTTCTTCTTAGTACAATAAGTACAAACGGTCGTGAATTGAATCATACCTGCATTGGTCCACGCATTCCAAAGACCTTCATGTAATAGATTAGCCACACTCGCAATAGTTGTACCACACATGTAACAATAGACAGAAAAGAGGCGAATGAGGTCTATGAGACCCAAAGCCTCTATAAATAAATGAAAAAAAAAAGCATTCCAAAGACAGACAAACTCTTGCAAAGGAAATTGGACTGGATATCACTGTATAGAACTTTCTGGCATACAGACACGGCGTAATCTTCTCCGAGGAGAGATCTCACACTGGAGTTGAGGGAACTCCTATTTAGCATATTTTTCAAGCCATTTAATTGAGCATCATCCCTGGTTTATGTACAGAATCTTCTTCTTCTTCTCTGGCTCTACAACTTCAGAAGGTCTTGGCCCGCTATTTCTAGCTTTCTGTGACTTGGTTTTAGCCGTAGCTGGATAGTCACTCCTGCGTACGGAGAGGCGGTCAGAACGGGATTTGAATCTCGGTCCTGCCGTGTGGAGACCGTTGCTGCTATCGTATATATCACTGGACCGCCCTAATGTACAGAATATTTATTCTAAATACTTGGATAAAAGGAATCCGTCAATAATTTATTCCCGGCTTTCTAGCAGATGCATCAACAGTCTGCTTTCTAGCAGACTGGGTCTTCCATTCGCATGACATGACCAGACCTTCTAGAGTCCTGGAGCTTGCGGATAAAAGATCTTCTAAATGAGTTTCTAGTAACCAAGAGGAATTCGGCGGTCTTTGATAGAGTCTATGTCGCTGATGCGTGTGTCAGTACTAGGGCTACAAATGTTCAATATAATCCCAGCTTCATCCGTCATGACAGCTGGTTTGAGTGAAGTAGTTTCCTTAGGTTTCTCATTCTTCATGAAGAGGCAATTAGACAATTGGTTTTGGTACCTAGAACCTATCATCAAACTTGGAAGGAAATTGGCAACAAAAACGACACTAGGGCAGTGTTCCTTCCAGTTTGAAGTGGGTACATGATTGCTCCTAGAGAGTTCTTTAAATGGAAATTCCAACCATCTTAGCTATTGTAGCTTACTGGACCACATAACTACTAGAAGTACCATTCTCCGAAATCAAATTTATAGTTATTCGTTTCACTCGTACTGCTGTGTTGTACTATTTTGTGATCGTAATCGCTAATTTGTTCTCGCATTGTTTACATAAGTTGGCCAGCTTTCCTTACAACCCGGGAAAAGAATGCCGGTCCGCAAATAAAGACAGTACATTTTCGCACCGTACAATAAATAAACTTTCGCCCGCATATCTTAAACAAAACCTCCCTTTTGGTTCCGTTTGGGTCCCCCATCGAATCGACTGTTTATTGCTCATTCAGCAGAGTAATCGATCCGGACATAAAGTAACTATCGCTTGCCATCAACAACGCGCACATTCTAACACACATCGCTCTCGCTATCTCCCGCGACCATATAGAACCGGCCGATGCCTGGAACCGGTGAATGGATGGGTGAATAAATAGAGAGGAAAATTAATTTTCTCACTCACTTCCCTCGTGCAGCCTCCCATGACTTCTTCCCTCGTGCCCATCGGGAAACTGAGATGGGAAAACTGACAGCGGTGTGTCATCGGAGCTAGCGCTGACGAGCGCCAACGCTAAAAACCCACCGATCCTGGGGTTTTGGGAGCCGCCGTGGGCTTCGATTAAACCGAACCCGATTGGTCACTTGTTTGTTCGATGGCTGTTAAACTAAATTTTATTATCCTTTGGCTGTTGCGTGCCAGCCACCGATACCGAAACGGAGAGCAGCGAGTGACCCGTGTCCGTAGCCACATGTGAACACACGCTCGGTATCGGCGCGAAACGCTTTCTAAAGTTAAAGTCCACTGACAAACAGTGCAAACAGTGCGAAATCGGAGCAGGCCAGGCAGTTCGCCGAATAGCTTTAATCAAGAGCCGCATACGCTACAGATTGGAAGCGACCGGGCCACGTCCACCGGATAGCGCAATTTTCAGCCAAGAGTCGTTCGCAAACTCGTTGATGTGCCGTTGCCGTGCCGTTTGCCACGGGTTCAAGCGCACGGGTTTTCGCCGTCGAGATGAGAATTTAGAGATGCTTAGAGGCTGGTAAACAAAACGCGATTTTATCTCGCTCCCGACACGACCACCGGAGGGGCCACTATCTCTGGGAAAACCCCGGATCGGATGAACCGATTTGTCGACACCGACAGCACGCGGTGGCCATCGACGAATTGACGCCCGATAGCGAAGCAATTGGGGGCTGTTTGTTAATGTTAATGTTAATGATTGGTGATTTGTGGAAAATTGCTGTATTACGGGTGCTGTGGTGTGGTCCACCGGGTTTGGTTCAATCTTTTACAGATTAGTTTGCTTTTGGTTGGTGTTTCGATGAACTGCAGATAGAAGGCCTCTTTAAATTGCATATAATATTGTCAGGAAAAGAGTTAGATGAATTTTATCGGGTTTTCAAACAACTTGATGTGACGTATTTGTTTGGTTTTGAAGAAGAGATGTTTTAAGACCCTGGAATGACATTCAAGATAAGGTTTAAAAGAGCTAAAGAGTTGGATGAGTTTTATCGGGTTTTCAAACAACTTGATGTGACATATTTGTTTGGTTTTGAAGAAGAGATGTTTTAAGACCCTGGAATGACATTCAAGATAAGGTTTAAAAGAGCTCCAAGACGTCCAATCGTTGTAGCGTCACAATGAAGTTGCTTATGATGCTCAGGCAATTGATTGAGCTTCAAAGATGTGATCATTCTTGGGTGAATAGGTAGTCGTCGCTTTCTTGTGATCTTAGTTATCAGAATATGCAAAAGTCTAGATTAGCTTATGGATAATCCTGATCTCAGATGTGAAGTTGATCTTTGTTGTCCAAGATGACAACTTCAAAAGACTCAAACCAAGCATTGCTAATGCTTCAAACATCGCATCCTTCTAGACTTCAACTATATCAGAATATCCGCGAATTCGAGTTCCTTTGACGACATCAGCGAACTACTATGCTATAATTATCTTCTTTAAGTACTTAAAAAAGCTTTTCAGAAGATATCTATGCGTAGGTTGCTTGGGGAAATAAGCTTGCTATCCTCTGTTATTGGAGACTCAAAATGCTACATCTACGGCCCTTATCCCAAGAAGTATAAAAATAATAATCGTGCAATTTAATTGGAAATCAAACCGAAAAAGACTCATGGGGACTACATGCTTCCCCGAAAACGATTCACCAAACTACCGTAATGCGGAATCCCACACAGACTTCAAATGTTTTGCAAATAATCAAATCGGCCACCAATTAACGTTCGCTCACTTTTACAGCGAATTTCTCCCCCACCCGGACTGCCGTTCCCAGCACTCTAATGCAATCTTCCTGTTTACTCAACCATTCGTGCGAACGATCGACGCCACCGAACATGATACGCGATGGTCGGTAATGTTCGTTCGGCTTCACCCAGCGTTACGACCTAAACATCGCACGATTTTGGCATTTTCTTTACCCAACCCTGCCCCGACACCCATGACAAATTGGTAGCAGAGTAAAGCAAACAGTTTAAATCATACGCACAAACGATTAAACGATGTTTTAAGGCTTGTAAGACTCGTTGTAGGTTTACATTTGTAGACATTTTTCATCATTTTCGCCAAAACCGCCACACAAAGTTTGTTAGTTTTGCACGATAAAACCCAACACCCGACGATCGTGTGCGTGTGTATGTGCATCATCATTATCGTCCTTCTGGGGCAAATTGCTCTCCGACCCCGGCTTCCCGGTGCGATTTGTCGCAGAATTGCTGTGTGTGCGTGTGTGGCAAATTTATGAATTTATGTATTTGCTCCAAGACCATTCCCGTGGCTCTGAGCACTGGGGGGGAGGGCTTTCGCAAGTGTGAGATTATATTTGCAAACATTAGCAACAACTCTGGCCATTATCTGGTACTACGGTTCTCCGTGTGTGCGTAATGAATATTCGTGCGGCGGCAGCCAGGCGTTTGGCCGTCAGCCAGCCAAGCACAGGCCCAACCCGAAAGGGAATCTCGGATTTAATCGGATCGGTAGCGGTCCGATGTGTGTGTGTGTGTTGGCGCACACATAGCCCCCAAAATCATGGCATCCAGAGCATCCTGAGCGCTAAAAAAAAACCCCCTTTACTACGTGTTCACACTTTTTCACAGGACGAATAAGCAAAAACGGCAAGACATAGTAGCGTCGCTACCACGTGAAAGGGATAATTAAAATTTAAATTAATATTCATAATTTCCACTGATAAATGGAAGCGATGCGAAACAACGCCTCGCCGCCCCATTTCTCTGGCCACGGCGAGTGCTAATGGGCAGAATAATACGCGTGTGTAATGCGCGAACGTGTAAACGCGTATGCAGAACAAACACCGGATGGCGGATACTATCGAGTAGCGGCAGACTTGTTGGCTCCTCATTATTTAAATCATCTTCATTAAGGGCCTCCTCCGGCCGAGCGGCAGCCATCACCGTGTTCGCGCGGGTGCGCCGTCTGGTGGGCGGGATGAGTGATGAAAAACGGAACGTCTTAGAGCTCGAAGGGAGCCGTGGAAATCCCTGCAGGATGGAAACAGATTGCGGTTTTGTCGCTCAATGAACAAGCCATAACCGCGCGAAAGCTTGAGCGAGTCGAGCGAAGATTATTGCAGGACGGCGCCCCACTTTCGAATGTCAGCGGAATGATAATGATGAATCATCTGCTGCCTATTGTTTTAAATGAAGTACCAGCTTTGTGTGCTTGTTCATGCAACAGCATAATGGTGTTGCATGAAGGAGTTACTCCAGCCCTGCTCGACCGAGGGCGAGCACTCCTTTCAAGCACCCCGTAATAATGCTTAACGAATTTTGAAAGACAAATGCCGGGGATACAAAACGATTAGGCACAACACAACAAGGGCGAGATTATTCAGTGCCATTAATCGCATCCCTGGGATGGGATGTGACGGCAGCAATGCGGCTCACTTGAAGCGATGCGCATAAAACAAATTGAAGTGGATGCTTTGGCGTGTACTTTGGAAGAAAGTATTCTAGCAACAAGTGCTTGTTTTATAGCATTTTGGTGATGCTGTTTTTTTAAGGTGGATTTTTATTGCGTACAGGATGAGCATTCACTGCTTTCACAATTCTACGGTGTTTACTTAAACCGGACCGCGGTGGTGACTTAGTGGTTTCACACAATCGTGGAGTCTTGAGTTGAGTTGAGTTCTTTCCTAGTAAGGATTGACTATTTGACCATATCTTTTAAATAAGTTTTGAAACCCAAAGCATATGACTCTGAGGCATGGACCCTGTCCGAAACTGACGAATTCTTCCAATTCGCATTCAAGAGAAAGATGCTCAGAAGCATATTGAGCCTCGTATGTGTAGAAGGACAATCGTGGAGCCGCCAGAATGACGAGTTCTTCGTGCTTTACATGAACCGTGTGTCGCCAGGCTTCCATAGGCTAGACTCATATCATGCTGACATGCTGTTGACACGACAGTGGCCCAAAGTGTAGGATGTTTTTGGAGTTCCATCAAATCGGGTCCCTGTCTCCTATCTATTAGGGTCGACTGAGTACTGGATCAGAATGTTCCTAGTGCTCACAACAGTTCCTGATCGCTGACTCATCCTCCATGGTTATACCTCTGTCGCAATCAGAAAGTCTACAACTCCGAGTTTTCGATGAATATGCATCTGCTATTGTCGGCTGAAGAGTAGGGTAGACATTACGTTTTGTCTGATGGTCCATACAGCTCAACAGAATTAAGAAGAGACCTTGAAAAACGGACATTTGAAATGCTTTTAGTATCTCTTCATAAAATCAGAAACTTTAGTATCTAACTATTAATTTCTGATGATTTTTCAAGACAGTTTTATAGCCATAAAAACATTCTTTACAAAAATTAATAAAAGTCTTCCTTCCTTTCCTTTCTATTACAGATATACAAAATTGTTAGTGTTACTAGTGACCTTACAGCTGAGCTTTACCGAATCCAGACGGGTAAGTAGAACTCTCTGTCTCTCCCACAGACACAGACACACAGGATCGAAACGACAAAAGCCCGGTTGGGGGAAAGCAGCTGAAGTAAAAATTCAATTTCCGCAACACATGCTGCCAGCGGTTGTCATTAGGCGCACACCGTTTTCTAATTGAAACTTCTAGCCATGGCGTAAAGAAAAAAGGAAAAACACACACACGCTGTGTGGTGACCAGCATGACCCTGCTGCCTGCTAAAGGGGGAAAATTTCGCTCGGTGAACGGGGATGTCCTGGAAAAATGGGATCAATGTTAATGAAATGGAACACCAGCGCGCGTGTGTGTCCCTGTCCGAAAGGCAGAATGGTTTTGTGCATTCCAACCGCTTCGAAGGGTGGAAATGAGTTTTTTGTTTTAGCGTACTTGTACCTCGTGTTTTGTTTGGTTCGAAAAAGTGCCACTTGACCTAATGGTCTAAAGGCTGTAAGCAGTACGGTTCATTGAACGTGGAAGAAACTGCAGACCAAGCTGCCGAGCTGACATTGCGGGCGTGGGTAAAATTCGAGTCTTAATACTTTGCTTTTTTGTTGCTGTTGCTGTTGCTGATGAGAAGGTGATCTTAACCTCCAACGGTTCGGTCTGAATCTGGACCGTCCGTTTTAAAATGGGGTTTCGCCACCTCACGGGGAGCATCCATTAGTTCGCTTCACATTAATGGACGTACCGGTAAGCCATACCGGCCGAGCAGGTATTTAATCGAAACGGTACGCCGGCATGCCAAGCATCATTCGGCGATGAGTCAACCAGAGGGCGTAGTGGGTAGGAGAGTCTAATTTTAAAATTAAATTCACAACTTGTTTACATAAGAATGGCCACACCGGCGCTTTACAAGGCCATCGACATTGGACATCTAATCGCCATCACGAGATCGTTGTCGTTCGCTCTCCAAGGATCCGCCGGTGTCTAATGATCGTCCGCTTGTTCTTTCCCGTAGTTCGGTGCGCGACATAAACGGCAGCATAGCAGCAATCTGTACCAGCCGGAAAGTTTCATCATACCGGGCGGCGAAGGCCCACCGAACGAACGGTGGAGTGCGTGGAGCGGTCCATCGGAATGTTCGCGGACGTGCGGCGGAGGCGTTGCGTACCAGGAGCGCGAATGTCTTGATCTGGAGTAAGTGCCCGCACACCGTACGGGATTGGTTTTTCGGGCGCCATTAACTGTGTACAATAACGATTTGTTGTTCTTCTCCCAATCATTTCAGCCACACTGGTGCGCCCGTCTGTACCGGTGGGAAGAGAAAATATTTCTCCTGCAACACACAGGTAAGTGGCGGTTGTTGGCGCTGAACTACTACACTGTTTACACACCGGGAAGGCCATTTCGAGTCCAATTCTACGAATGCTAAGTGCTGTACTTCAGTTTACCGATCGCGCGCATCAACTATTCATGTAATTTTGGGTCCGTCAAGTGGAGGCGCACACAGTTTCTTTCGTACATCGATTGTGTGCCAATTGTGCAAAAGTGTTTGCACATCGTTATTGGATTAATTGAGATTCCGTTTCGTTTCTTGCACAGGTGCTATTAAGAAACGCGAGTGTACGCCACCTGATTTACTATGAATGAAATTTGTGAAGTGAGAATTCACATTTGATGCTTAATTCGAAGCGTTCTACACGTGCTGTGCGCGTTGCCTAAGAAAAGGCGCAAACGTAGTCAGAAGACCAGCGTGGTGCATTCATTCGATGAAGCTATCAACCACCATCAGTGCCTGCTTGATTGTTTCTTTTTTGTTTTCTATCGGTACTACCCGGATCGG
>KZ063002.1:64186-81078 GCA_002091835.1 Anopheles maculatus
CGGAAGATTTAATACTTCTTGTGTTCCGGATCGATTGTGTCCTAAATTGACAAACAAGTGTACACGGTTCAACAATAACAACTTGCTTGCACGATGCAAAAGGAAGCAGCAAAAAAAAATAAAACCGGAGAGCTCCAACGCCATCATCGCATTAAAAGCACCCAACCCAACCCGTTCACTTGCCCGGGGAAGGAAGAGATGTCCCGATGATGCGCTATAATTGTGGCGATAAATTTTATTATGCCAGAGAAACATATTCAATTGCTCCTACGCGCTGCTCCAGTAGACGAGAAGTATCAACCTGCTCCAAGGATCTGCCAGACTGTTTTTATATGTTTGTCCTTCTTCGCCGTTTGGCGCTCTAAAGTGGGTGGTTCACAACATCATTGCCAATATTGAGTCGCCCGGGCTCGTGGCGGAGACGTCGCCGGGCGGGCACAACGTGTCCACGTGCAAGAAATAGTTACACCGTGCCCGCTAGATTGAAAATAACAAACTGCGGGAAAGAAGGTGGCGTCAGAGGATGGATGCTGACGGTATGGCCAACCTGATCCTAACAAATCGATTACATTATGGTTTCCGTTTCCGTCGGTGCCGTTTTTGCACTGCAGTTTCGATTTCTTTTTGCACTGGTGGTTACCATTTTCCCGGAGCAGATAAACGATGGTGCCGGTGGCTGGTGCATCGTGCCATGCATTCATATTGGGTTATTTTGCTGTCCCGGATGGTGAGCGCGGATGGTATTGTGTGTTATTGTTTTTATCTTCCCCGTCTGCCGTCCAGGGTGAATAATTGTGATCGATTTGTATCGGTTTGCCATTTCTTGGACACATTAAGGACACAGGATCTTTGATTTTTGTTGCGCCCTGAAATAAATTGAGTCGAGTTAGAGTATTCGGGCGGTTTTCATTACAATCTTTAATACACTTACCCTAATAAGTCGCTTACGTTACCGTTTGTTTCTAAATCTCTCGTGTAGGATTGTCCCGAGCGCGAGCTGGACTTCCGCAAGAAGCAATGCTCGGAGTTTAATGACGTACCGTTCGAGGGTAACCGGTACCAGTGGGTACCGTACACCCGGGCACCGAACCCTTGCGAATTGAACTGTATGCCGGTGGGTGAACGGTTCTACTACCGGCACCGGGCGAAGGTAACGGATGGAACGCGCTGCAACGACGAATCGTTTGACGTGTGCGTCGACGGCACCTGTCAACCGGTCGGCTGTGACATGATGCTCGGCTCGGAAGCGAAGGAGGACAAGTGTCGCATCTGTCGGGGTGACGGTAGCAGCTGCAAGACGGTATCCGGCCTTCTGGATGCCAACAATCTGCAGGTCGGTTACAACGATCTGGTGCTCATCCCGTCCGGTGCCACGAACGTGCTGATCAGCGAGCGGGCCCCATCGAACAACTACCTGGCGATACGCAATCTGACCGGGTTCTACCATCTGAACGGCAACTATCGTATCGATTTCCCGCGCACGATCCACTTTGCCGGTAGCGATTGGCACTACGAGCGACGTCCGCAGGGCTTTGCCGCGCCCGATCGGCTCACATGCCAGGGCCCGACGACGGAATCGGTGTATCTGGTGCTGCTGTCGCAGGACCGCAATGTGGGCGTAAATTACGAGTACAGCATGTCATCGAAAACGGCCCCGGTCGATGAGCAGGACAGCTACTCGTGGATGCATACCGCGTTCGAACCGTGCCCGGTGAGCTGTGGCGGCGGAGTCCAAACGCGTAACGTGACGTGCAACAGCAAGAGCTCGCTGCGGGAGGTCGATGAAGGGTTGTGCAATGCGGGCGAAAAGCCGCCCACGACACAGAAGTGTGGTCAGCAGTCGTGTCCACCGCGCTGGTTCGAGGGTCCGTGGAGTAATTGCTCGAAACCGTGCGGTACCGAGGGCAAGCAGACGCGCGAAGTTTACTGCGAGCGGGTGTCGGCCGATGGGTAAGGCGTGGAGTTGCGATGGAAATCCAATTCCGTCGATATTGAGCGCTTTCATTGTTCTCTCCGGATTCTTTGCAGCGAAACGACCAAGATCGAAGACGACGTTTGCCTGGAGCAAGTCGGCAACAAACCGGCGACGGAGCGTGAATGCAATCAGGACAAAATCTGTGCCGAGTGGTACGTTGGACGATGGTCACCGGTAAGTTTTGGCGCACCGCGCCCTGGGACTCGTTTAGTTTGTCTCGGTCTCAGTGTTCGGTTCGATTGGGTTTGGGCTGTTTCCTCAACAGTGCAACAAACTGTGCGGTGAGGGTGAGCGTACGCGCAAGGTGATCTGCCATCGGAAGGAAAATGGACGCATTACGGTGCTGCCGGATGACGAATGCCTTGAGGAAAAGCCGGCCGTGACCGAAAAGTGTATGCTGCGACCGTGCGAGGGTGTAGACTACGTCACATCGTCCTGGACCGGGGTGAGTATTTGGAGGTTTAAACAGCTAAGCGTTCGAAGGGAGAAAAAAGCACACAATTGCATACCCTTAGGCGTTTATCTTTGAGAGAAAAAGGTTTTGTGTGTTGCAGAAAATGCATTAAAAACATAACTTGAAACGCTTACCTTGCAGTGCGATGAGTGTGGTGCGACCGTGGAAACACGAACCGTTCACTGTGCGTCAAAGTCGGGTACCGTGTACGATGCTTCGTTCTGTGCGGATCGACCAGTGCCGGAGCTGCGTCGCGAATGCAAGCTGACGCCGTGCGACTACCAATGGTTCACGTCCCAGTGGAGCAAGTGTTCTGCCGTTTGTGGCAAGGGCGTCCAGACACGCACGGTCGTGTGCGGTGTGTTCGATGGCCAATCGTTGAAACGTGCCGACGACGATTACAAGTGTGATCCGGACCTGAAGCCAGAAAAGGAGCGCGAATGTGATGGACCGCCCGAGTGTCCGGGTCAGTGGTTTGCGGGACCGTGGACCGATTGTGACAAGAGCTGCGGTGGTGGTATGATGTCGCGCAAGGTGCTCTGCCTCGCTAATGGTACGGTCGTGCCGGAAACGAACTGTGACGTGGACAAGATTCAGCTGGCTACGGAGAGCTGTAACAAGCACGACTGCACGGAGGATGAAGTTATCCCGGTGGAGGTTGGTAGCAAGCAGCCTGAGAAGGATGAGGAGGATTACGACGAGGAGGAGCTGTGCGACGAAGACGAAGAGGATGGCGATGAGGAGGAGGACGATGACGGTTCGGCAGCGGGTGTTACCACGGAAGGCCAGGACGGTATCATGATGGTCACGGAAGATACGAGCCTGGCAGAGGGTGTCGAGCTGGGAAGTAGTGCCAGTGGCACGACGGAGTCTTCCCTCGAGACGGATGAAGTTATGATGAGCGATGCGTCCGGTTTCGATACGGGTGCAACCGATCCGGACGAAGGTTCCACGACGGACAGTACGGTGGAAGGATCCGGGGACGGTAGCAGCCGCATGTCGGAAGTTTTGGAAGGTTCGGGTGCTGATACGAGTGAAGTGACTACGGTAGCGGTCGCATCTCGTGCCTCGGACGATGCATCTTCGGACGCAGTTGGAAGCACGACCGAGGCCACCGGCGCTTCGTCGGTTAGCTCAATGGAATCAGAATCGGCCTCGTCGTCGGAGTCAAGCGCATCTGGCTCGACAGAATCATCGGAGTCGGCATCGGACAGTCAATCGACCACGGAAAAAGACTCGCTCGAAACCACAACGGACAGTGCATCCAGCACGGACGCCTCCGATACAACGACTGACGTCACAGAAACGTCTGCAAGCTCGACTGATCTGGAAACTTCGACGGATCTTAGCGTTAGTTCATCGACGGTGGAGCTCACCAGCACGATGGATGATGCATCCACTACGGATGTTCCTTCCACGACCGAGAGCGAGTTGGCGAGCACTACTGTTGCTTCGGATCTTGCAGCATCGAGCAGTCCAGTGGCCGGATCCTCGGAAGCATCGACCGACGAGAGTTCGACAGATTCTAGCACCAAGATGGTGGATGGATCCGAATCCACCGATACGTCTCTGTTGTCCACCAGCGAATCTTCAGTAACGGAGACCTCGGTGTCTGGTTCTAGCGAATCTGGACCGACGGAGGAATCAGTTACGGGAGCTTCCACGGACGTTAGCGGCACTACCGTTGAGTCGTCGGAGCCTACGGTGGTGACCGATTCCACGGAAGACTTCACTGGTTCAACGGTAACGGAGGAAACAGTAGAGGACACCACATTCGACATCTGGGCGTCCTCGACCGATTCCACCGATGCCGAGACGGACGACAGCGAAAGCAGCACTCCGTACACGCTGACCTCAATTATTGCCAAGGAGCAGAAATCTCGCAAATGCAAACCTCGGCCGAAGGTGCCACAGTGCGCCAAATCCACGCACGGATGCTGTCCCGACGGCAAGACGAAAGCGTCGGGTCCGTTCCTGGAGGGTTGTACGCTGGCTGAAACCTGCAAGGACACAAAGCACGGCTGCTGTTCGGACGGTGTGTCACCGGCCAAGGGTCCCAACGACAAGGGCT
Source organism: Anopheles maculatus (assembly GCA_002091835.1). Classification (NCBI taxonomy): domain Eukaryota; kingdom Metazoa; phylum Arthropoda; class Insecta; order Diptera; family Culicidae; genus Anopheles; species Anopheles maculatus. Next base: position 68,687 of record KZ063002.1, read on the forward strand.
GTCCGAAGTCGGAATGTGCCGACACACTGTTCGGATGCTGTCCGGATAAGAGCACGCCGGCCGAGGGTAACGATGGTGAGGGTTGTCCGGTCGAGACGACGACCGTCGCTGGCTGTACGGCGGGCAAGTTCGGTTGCTGTCCGGATGGAACCACCGAAGCAAAGGGACCGAATGCCAAGGGTTGTCCAGGAGTGGAGGAGAAGGGTGAGGAAGCCCCATCCGCCACGGAGCAACCGAAAGCGGAAGAACCAGCAGCTGTTGAAGGTTGCGCCAGCACTGAGCACGGATGTTGTCCGGATAATACCACGGCAGCTGCTGGACCCGATGGACAGGGCTGTGAGCCGTGCAGCAAGGAACCGTTCGGATGCTGTCCGGATGGTAAGACACCAGCTCACGGGTATAGTGGTGAGGGTTGCTGTCTGCAAACACCGTACGGATGCTGTCCGGATAATGTCGTCGCCGCACGGGGTCCCAATATGGAAGGTTGCGATTGCCAGTACGCACCGTACGGTTGCTGTCCGGACAATAAGACGTCTGCGCGGGGTCACGATAACGAGGGCTGTGGTTGTCAGTACGCCAAACACGGTTGCTGCCCGGACAAGGAGACGGAAGCAACGGGACCCGAGTTCGAGGGATGTCCGTGTTACGCGCATCAGTTCGGTTGCTGTCCGGACGGTGTCACACCAGCCAAGGGACCGCACAACCACGGCTGCCACTGTTCGCACAGTGAGTTCAAGTGTTGCTCGGATGGAAAGACAGCAGCCTCGGGACCGGATGGGGCCGGTTGTACCTGCGCGGACAGCAAGTATGGATGCTGTCCGGATGGCACGAGCGAGGCACAGGGCAGTAAGTTCGAAGGATGTGCCGCTGTTCCCGAATCGCCTCAGAAGGCTTGCGCACTGCCGAAGGACAAGGGTCCGTGCCATAACTATACCGTTAAGCACTTCTTCGACGTGCAGTACGGTGGTTGCGGTCGGTTCTGGTACGGTGGATGTGAGGGCAATAACAATCGGTTCGATTCGGCCGATGAGTGCAAGAACGTGTGCGAATCGCCGACCGGGAAGGATGTGTGCCACCTGCCAAAGATCACCGGTCCGTGCAGCGGAGAGTACAACATGTGGTACTACGACGCGGAACGGAACATGTGCGGCCAGTTCACGTACGGCGGATGTTTGGGCAATGCCAATCGGTTCGAGAAGCTTGAAGACTGCAAGGCGACGTGCAGTGTGGACGATTCGAAGCGTAAGTAGACTTCCTAGTGGCTTGAAACCGTACCAGATTTGTGTTCTTGACTCTTATGTCTGCAATTTCATAGCACCATGTGAGCAACCGATGGAACCGGGACCGTGCAACGGAACGTTCGAGCGTTGGTACTACGACAAGGAGTCGGATGCGTGCCATCCCTTCCACTATGGAGGTTGTAAGGGCAACAAGAACAACTACCCAACGGAAGCCTCCTGTGGCTATCACTGCAAGAAACCGGGCGTTCACAAGCGTAAGTATCGGGACTGCTGGCGTGTTTTGAGTGACGCCTTTGTGCATGTGCACGAACGACGAATGCTATCTTCCCACTCTCTAGATGTTGCTAGCCGTACTGCTTCCGGTGATTGGTGTATGATGATTTTCTATCTCTCTATCTCTCTATCTATCTCTCTATTGCAATGTTTTACTCTACGATTGTTGCTAACATGTACGGGGCCTTTAACACGCGTCGTCCCCAATGAATTCTTCTATTCAAACCCAACCATACTGTAGCAAGCTGTAAAGAACCGCTGGACACGGGCAACTGTGAGGCCACGCAAGCCCGCTGGTACTTTGCCAGCGACAGTAACAAATGCATGCCTTTCTACTATACCGGTTGTGGTGGCAATGACAACCAGTATGTTACGCGCGATCAGTGCGAAGAGCAGTGCCCACCGAAGGTTGGTAAGTAGTGTGCGCCTGGACGGTGGCCAGGAGGATAATCAAGCCATACGTATCCCCGTTTTCCTGTCGAGACGCTTGCAAAAAACAAAACAAAAAAAAAACACCAAACCCCCAACAATATACAAAATCTCCCTTTTCCGTGACTTGTATAGCGCTGGGATCGAAGTTGGGAATGTGAATGACGGTTTTGCACACAAACAAAAAAATCGAAATTGTTCCTTTGGCACAAACAAACACACACACACTTTCGGCAGCAACCAATTCGGCATACAATCGAACAGCAATCGTTTTACATTCTTCTGCCTTCCAGTGAGAGAGTGATTTACTAACCATTGCCATTATCCCCTATTCTGGTACCTGTGGCCTAAGAACTAAAACACTCGTAACATCCGTAACACACTAGTGCTAACGAAATGTATGATGGTCGCATCAACTACTCGGGGTTGTATTAACTTTGCCGAATCGTTTTCCCTTTCCGCAGAGAAAGACACTTGCTTTTTGCCGGCAGAGATTGGTGAATGCCAGAACTACACGGCTCACTGGTACTTTGATACGAAGGAGGAACGATGCCGTCAGTTCTACTATGGTGGATGCGGTGGCAATGGCAACAACTTCGTCGATGAACAATCCTGTATTAGCCGATGTATCGACGAAACTCCGAAACCGGTGGAGGTTCCTGCACCGGCCCCGGAGGCTCCAGGTCGTACCGATCCGCAACAATTCGACAGAAGCCAGTGCCAGCTACAGATGGACAATGGAGATCGTGACTGCACTCAGTACGAGGCACGCTTTTACTACGACACACAGACGGGCAGTTGTGCGGTCTTCACCTACACCGGTTGTGGTGGTAATGGCAACAACTTCCAGACGCTCGAAGAATGTGAACAGGCGTGCGGAGGTCCCCAGGATGTATGCCAACTACAGTACGCGTACGGCGATTGCAGCGACAACGAGGAACGCTGGTACTATGCACCGCACGAGCAGCGTTGTCTGCGCTTCGGGTATAGTGGATGCGGTGGCAATGGCAACAACTTCCACAGTCAGGCTGAATGTGAGCGAAGCTGTCCTACTGCGGCACCGATCGATGTCGATATGCGGGGCCCAACCGAACAGCGGCCGAGCAATGTTAGCCGCTGCGAAGAACCGCCAGAGTTCGGTGATGGCGATGGAGATGGCGAGCTGATCCTGTTCTACTACAACGCTGAACGGCAATCGTGCGAACGGTTCCGGTATAGCGGTGCTGGTGGTAACACCAACCGCTACAACTCGGAAGAAGAATGTGAGCGGGTGTGTGGAGTGTACCGAGGAGTGGGTAAGTCTTGGGGACTGGGGGAGACCAATCTGGTGAGATGGCATTTTGATGTACCTGTCACGTTTCGTTCCAAAGATGTATGTAGAGACGCGGTTGAGGCTGGACCTTGTGGTGATAGCATTCCACGGTACTACTACGACTCTAGGTCGCACGCTTGTTACGCCTTTAACTACAGTGGATGCGAAGGCAACGGTAATCGTTTCGCAAGTGCCGAGGAATGTGAGGGAACGTGCGTCCATCAGCGTCCTGGCTTTGATGATGCCGGTAAGTGTTGAGATTTCTTACTGTCTCGTATTACTGCCAAAGAGAATCCAAGTTTTTCACAGGGCAAGATGCATCGACACAAGCCGTTCATTGTACATAATTGTCTTCACACATTCATTTGTTTTGTCTTGTCGAACCGTGGACATGTCTCTCTGCCGCAGAAAAACTTCTCATCTGTAGCCTTCCGGTGAAGAAGGGCAATACCAGGTGCCGGACACGGTCCGGGAAACGCTGGTACTACGATCCAGTGCAGGAAACATGTTTCGCCTTCCGGTACAAGGGCTGCGGAGGCAATCGTAACAATTTCCCCTCGTACAACAACTGCCGCACGTACTGTAGCATCGAATGTAAGTCGTCCTTGCTGTCGCTTGCTGCGGATCTGGAATTCTATCGCTTGCGCTCAGTGTGCGGGAATGCTGGAACTACTCGGTGCAAGAAATCGGTGTACAGTTTCTGTGGGTTTTCGGTCAGGGATCCGGGTAATCAAACTACCAAAAACGCCCCCCATTACGGAAATGGTGGTTTGATTACGCGTCAGTCAATCGTGTTGATCTTAAACGGTTACATCGGTTTACTTCATTCTACTCAACTGCATCGTTTCTAGCCACCATCTTCTATCACCATCAACTTCATTTTAAGCAGTTCTATGTGTCATTAATGTTGGGCTTTTTTCACTCATCCTCATTGATAACGTTGCGGGATCATCCATCATCTCAGCTTCTGATGCTGGGCCATAGTGACTAACCAGGCGGCAAATGAAAGCTTGTCAATGGTCGTGACCACACTAACACCCTTGACTTTGTTTCGATCTGCACTCCAACAGCAAATGCGGTGAATCCTTGCGAACAATATGAACACGAATGCAGCCAGCTCCAGTGTGCATACGGTATCGCCAAGTCATACGATCCGTCCAACGGGTGCGAGAGCTGCCAGTGTAATGATCCATGTGCCGGAATCTTCTGTCCCACCGGTAGTCTGTGTGTGGCGGATGTGCAGAGCAGTGGAGCGGTGGTCGGAAGCGGTTCCGAGTTTGTAGGCGTCTGCCGAGAAATTAATAAACCGGGCGAATGTCCACAGTTGGCAAATGCAACGCAGTGCACTACCGGTTGCTACTCTGATGCGGACTGTCGCGGTAACAACAAGTGTTGTCTGGCCGGCTGTGCTCGGATTTGCATCAGTCCGGTAGAGCGTCCAGTGGATCGCCCAACTGGACCGGCACAACCGAATGTCCCGGGACCCACCGTACTGGAGCCAGTGCCGCAAGAGGAGTTGGACATCAAATCGGAGGAAGGTGGCATTGCCACTCTGCGATGCTTCGCTACCGGATTCCCACCACCATCTATTCGCTGGCGCAAGGGAGAGATCCTGGTAAGTGCGGATGATTGACCACATGTTATTGGGAGACATGGACTCATAGTTTTGTCACTTTATTTTAGCTCAACACCAACCAGGGTCGCTACGTGCTTTCATCGACCGGAGATCTACAGATTGTGCAGCTCCATCGCACCGACAGTGGAACCTATGTCTGTATCGCAGACAACGGTTTTGGTGAACCAGTGTTTAGAGAGGTTACACTCACAGTAAGCGGTACGTACAGTCTTCATCTAGCACACCACAAGATCATTGTAACTAACCTCTAAAGGCATTGCTCAATGGTGATAACACACTTCCGCGTTCAAACTAATTTCCTTTCTGCTCCAAACCCTGTGGTATCTTCACGCACTTTCTTTTTCTCGTTCTATCTTTCAATCCTTCTGGAATCTGGAATTGGGGGCATCTTAACTAACAAAACACAATTGGTTTCTGGTGGTATATGTCACTGTGCACAACTAACAACGCACGCACGCTCGCCGCTGTCGCTTCGGTACACTATCCAGACCCGGTGCCAAGGGATGCCTATATCGCAGGCAATACGAACGATTCGCAGGTGGTTGAGCTTGATGGGCCAGCCACATTGCGCTGTTCGGCCGGAGGCCACCCGAAACCGGTCGTAAGTTGGTGGCGGGAAACGTTCATGATGCCGCTGAAGATGGTGAACCGTGACTATTCGCTGCATATTGCGCGCGTCCGTCTACAGGACCTGGGTCCGTATGTGTGTCAGGCTTACTCTGGTGCTGGCAAAGGTATCTCACGTACCGTCACACTGCTCGGCTATCGGCCGGCTACGGCGGAAAGCCCAGTAGATGAGAAGTATCTGAAATATCTGGTACCCAGACAGAGACCGGCAACAGTGGTGCCGGCCGATCGCTATCCACCACGGCCACGGCCACCAATCGCTCAGCCACCACCGGTTGTCGTTCGTCCACCAGGTAAGTGGTCGTAGTTCTGATCCATGCTTCCCACTAAAACGGTGTATAATGGTGTAGTAATGCTCTGTTGCTTATGTTGGTCACAAAAGTGTTTACACTACAATTTAGGAGGACTTGATATATCTTGTGTGTGTGTTGGGAATAATCTGAATCTATTTTTTTCTCGTTGCGTGTGTGTACGTTGCATTGTAGTTCCGGTGACGGTGCAATTGTACTTCCCACAGGGACGTGATCTGCCGCCAAATAGCAACTTCACAATCAACTGTACCGTGGACGGATATCCGCGGCCCACGGTGAACTGGTTCAAGGATGGCCAGATGCTGGTGCCCACTGACCGCATACACATCACCGATACGAATCTGCTGTTTGTGTCCGGAGCAATACCGTCCGACAGTGGCCGGTACAAGTGCCTTGCGAGGAACGAGCAGTCGGAAGCATTCCAGGAGCACAGTATACGCGTGGAAGGTACGACAGCTTCAGACAACCAGCATATTTCGTTACCGTACATCGATTAATGCGTTTTCTTTGCCGCACGGTCCTTTCTCTCCACAGGTGTATACGTACCGCCGGGATGTACCGATAATCAGCTGCTCGCCAAGTGTGACCTGATTGTTGCGGGACACTACTGCAACCACAAGTACTACGCTCGGTTCTGCTGCCGATCGTGTACGCTGGCAGGACAGATAAATGTAAACAACCGTTACCGCTAAAACCCGCGTGCCATAAAAGCAAAAGGAATCTTACAACCTAATGCAAACGAAAGGAATCTAGCAACACACAATCGATCGCATCGTGCGACCAACAACTTGCCAGCATTTTGTTCAACACATTCTCAATCCCGCGTGTCTCAGCAAATCAATCCTGTATTCATGCCACAAAAATGAGTTGCCTTACGCATCTATTTATTTCTGTAACAAACACCCCCTGCTGAATGGGGTCCCAGAGTCCCAGAGCACACGCGTGTCATTAGTCAAACGATATCGCAGCACACAACTACATTCGAAGAGAGGAACAGTGGCGGAGCCAACGTTTACTGGGTGGCTGGATGAAAAGTGGCATTTAAACCAAAACCTCGAATCTGGTGCGAACTCTTTCGAGCCAATCGTTTAGTGACAGTGTTTACAACAAGTAGTACTTTATATAACTCAGTCGTTGTTTAGGTTATCGGTTAGGGTGTAGCTTCACTAAAGATACGATACGACGATGATCAGTGTTCAGCTCGTTAATGGTTTAAGAAACAAAACAAAAAAGCGCCAGGCATTACTTCAACACACACACACAAACACACACACACACATACACACCAATCAACTTGGTAAACGAATTCAACAAACATGACGATTGCAGCAATAGCGCAGCGCACAATGAATGAGAAAAAACAACAAATTGAGGAGGAAAGAAAACAATCTCTAATGGACCTGCATGTACTGTTGTACTACACTCACTCACGAACGCACACAAACACACGCATACAAAATGCATTTCCCTCAGTAGTGTTTCCCCCTTTACCCCTGTGTTGCTTACTGTAAATAATTTATTGTCAACAAATCAGCCCTCCTTCTCGAAAGCGCCACTGCAGAACTGTAGTCTGCCAATACGGGGAGGTACACAGTGACATAGAGCAGAAGAAACAAACTAGAGCCTAGAATAAATTTGATAACTGATGGATAGGAAGTAATAAATGAAATGAAAAAAAAAAATGTTTATTTTGTTTTTATCTAACAGATAGATAAGCAGATACTGAAACGCTTCCTATTCTTAACATTTGTCGACACACGTTCCGTCCCTAGGAAGCCCACAATCGACTGAATTCGTGTTAATCGTACATCCCGAACTGATCACAGGAATTCGTCATTCTTCCAGCAGCAACAAAACATTCGCCGAAGCTGTTCCTTGAGTGCGTAACCACCTTTCGGTGGCAACAGCTCCAGATTCTGCGAGTCGTCGTCCTCGTCGAGCGTATCGTTATCCAGATAGTCATCCTGCCCAGTAGAACTATGGCTGCGATTAAGTATTTTCCTGTATCCCTTGCTGTCGGACAACTTGCGACACTGTTCGAAATCTAGATCATCATTGTCCGACTCGATCGTCATTTCCTGAATGCTGAACGTATCGGACAGTTCCTGCCGGGTGTTTGCTCCACCTCCGCTACCCTTACGATTGGGACGCGGAAAGAAGGATACATTCTCCAGCTCGTCATCGCTATTGAAGCCCGTGTTTACATCGACCAGCTGATGACTGTCCCGTCCGGCCGGTATTGGAAGTCGCGATATCGGTATGAGGCTGCTTATTTTAGGCTCTTTTTCTACCGCATCCTGCACAAAAGAAGCATACTGCATTATTCGTACCGTTCAAAGCATGCACGGGAACAACCGGACGGATACTTACATGCCCATCCTGGTACATCTGTTTGTAGTTGCGTTTGGCGCGCTCTACCTTCAGTTCCAGCTTGCGCTGCAATATTTTGCACGTGCTGAGCTGCGCCACCGAACTATGGTCACGCTGCGAATCAATGTCTCCGTTCGCACCGGAAGGCACCGTGGCCGCACCGCTGGAAGTGGCCGAGGAGGAAGCGAACGAATCGGTACTGTTGTCACTAGTGAGAACGTTGCGTCCACCGGACGGATACTGCTGCTTCTGCTGCTGTTGGGTTGTTGACGGTGGAAGACGGTCCGAATCGGGCACGGGTGCAGCAGCTGCTGCTGCAGCTGCTCGAATCGGGTCATGTCTTTCGCCCGGATTCTCAAACACAACATCGAAATCGTTCAGCTTGGAGTAGATGTCACTTTCTGCGTCGGAATCTAGATTTGCTCCTTTCAGGACATTTGTCTACGAAGAGAAGCATCGCGATTAGAACTCAAACTAGCTGCCAGGTTGCCAACTCATCAACTTACGGTAGCATCCTTTAACAGATGGTCCTCTCCGAAGGTTGCCAGTTCATCGATGAACAGCGATTCCAGCTTGTCACCACTCTCGATACCACTATCGTCCATAAACATCTTTTTTACTGACACTCGCCCTTATTACGTACTACAAAACACTTGTACTTTGCACATGTCTTCAGTTCATTTCGGTTCGCGTGTTGTTTCCGTGCTCACTCACAATGTTTATCACCCACTTTCGTCATTGCAGTGAACTGGTTTTCGTTTACGGATTTATCGATTTTCTTGACTGTTTTCATAAACACATATGATTCGAATGACAGTACCCGAGCTAGTGCGCAGACGCTTCGCTCAAACGCCGTTTCCTCGTAACGGAAACTTTACGTTGAAGCTTTCTGTACGGTTCAAAAATATAGGGGGACCGATAAACAGATTATGAGAATATTTTTAAACACAACAAACGACAAATACAACATATTAATCTAGAAAGAATTCAACAGGCTGCCTTAAGGAAATGTAATCAAAAATTATTTTATTTACATTGACCGACATCAATCCTGTATTCATGCCACAAAAATGAGTTGCCTTACGCATCTATTTATTTCTGTAACAAAGATCCCCTGCTGAATGGGGTCCCAGAGTCCCAGAGCACACGCGTGTCATTAGTCAAACGATATCGCAGCACACAACTACATTCGAAGAGAGGAACAGTGGCGGAGCCAACGTTTACTGGGTGGCTGGATGAAAAGTGGCATTTAAACCAAAACCTCGAATCTGGTGCGAACTCTTTCGAGCCAATCGTTTAGTGACAGTGTTTACAACAAGTAGTACTTTATATAACTCAGTCGTTGTTTAGGTTATCGGTTAGGGTGTAGCTTCACTAAAGATACGATACGACGATGATCAGTGTTCAGCTCGTTAATGGTTTAAGAAACAAAACAAAAAAGCGCCAGGCATTACTTCAACACACACACACAAACACACACACACACATACACACCAATCAACTTGGTAAACGAATTCAACAAACATGACGATTGCAGCAATAGCGCAGCGCACAATGAATGAGAAAAAACAACAAATTGAGGAGGAAAGAAAACAATCTCTAATGGACCTGCATGTACTGTTGTACTACACTCACGAACGCACACAAACACACGCATACAAAATGCATTTCCCTCCGTAGTGTTTCCCCCTTTACCCCTGTGTTGCTTACTGTAAATAATTTATTGTCAACAAATCAGCCCTCCTTCTCGAAAGCGCCACTGCAGAACTGTAGTCTGCCAATACGGGGAGGTACACAGTGACATAGAGCAGAAGAAACAAACTAGAGCCTAGAATAAATTTGATAACTGATGGATAGGAAGTAATAAATGAAATGAAAAAAAAAAATGTTTATTTTGTTTTTATCTAACAGATAGATAAGCAGATACTGAAACGCTTCCTATTCTTAACATTTGTCGACACACGTTCCGTCCCTAGGAAGCCCACAATCGACTGAATTCGTGTTAATCGTACATCCCGAACTGATCACAGGAATTCGTCATTCTTCCAGCAGCAACAAAACATTCGCCGAAGCTGTTCCTTGAGTGCGTAACCACCTTTCGGTGGCAACAGCTCCAGATTCTGCGAGTCGTCGTCCTCGTCGAGCGTATCGTTATCCAGATAGTCATCCTGCCCAGTAGAACTATGGCTGCGATTAAGTATTTTCCTGTATCCCTTGCTGTCGGACAACTTGCGACACTGTTCGAAATCTAGATCATCATTGTCCGACTCGATCGTCATTTCCTGAATGCTGAACGTATCGGACAGTTCCTGCCGGGTGTTTGCTCCACCTCCGCTACCCTTACGATTGGGACGCGGAAAGAAGGATACATTCTCCAGCTCGTCATCGCTATTGAAGCCCGTGTTTACATCGACCAGCTGATGACTGTCCCGTCCGGCCGGTATTGGAAGTCGCGATATCGGTATGAGGCTGCTTATTTTAGGCTCTTTTTCTACCGCATCCTGCACAAAAGAAGCATACTGCATTATTCGTACCGTTCAAAGCATGCACGGGAACAACCGGACGGATACTTACATGCCCATCCTGGTACATCTGTTTGTAGTTGCGTTTGGCGCGCTCTACCTTCAGTTCCAGCTTGCGCTGCAATATTTTGCACGTGCTGAGCTGCGCCACCGAACTATGGTCACGCTGCGAATCAATGTCTCCGTTCGCACCGGAAGGCACCGTGGCCGCACCGCTGGAAGTGGCCGAGGAGGAAGCGAACGAATCGGTACTGTTGTCACTAGTGAGAACGTTGCGTCCACCGGACGGATACTGCTGCTTCTGCTGCTGTTGGGTTGTTGACGGTGGAAGACGGTCCGAATCGGGCACGGGTGCAGCAGCTGCTGCTGCAGCTGCTCGAATCGGGTCATGTCTTTCGCCCGGATTCTCAAACACAACATCGAAATCGTTCAGCTTGGAGTAGATGTCACTTTCTGCGTCGGAATCTAGATTTGCTCCTTTCAGGACATTTGTCTACGAAGAGAAGCATCGCGATTAGAACTCAAACTAGCTGCCAGGTTGCCAACTCATCAACTTACGGTAGCATCCTTTAACAGATGGTCCTCTCCGAAGGTTGCCAGTTCATCGATGAACAGCGATTCCAGCTTGTCACCACTCTCGATACCACTATCGTCCATAAACATCTTTTTTACTGACACTCGCCCTTATTACGTACTACAAAACACTTGTACTTTGCACATGTCTTCAGTTCATTTCGGTTCGCGTGTTGTTTCCGTGCTCACTCACAATGTTTATCACCCACTTTCGTCATTGCAGTGAACTGGTTTTCGTTTACGGATTTATCGATTTTCTTGACTGTTTTCATAAACACATATGATTCGAATGACAGTACCCGAGCTAGTGCGCAGACGCTTCGCTCAAACGCCGTTTCCTCGTAACGGAAACTTTACGTTGAAGCTTTCTGTACGGTTCAAAAATATAGGGGGACCGATAAACAGATTATGAGAATATTTTTAAACACAACAAACGACAAATACAACATATTAATCTAGAAAGAATTCAACAGGCTGCCTTAAGGAAATGTAATCAAAAATTATTTTATTTACATTGACCGACAATAATTTCATTCCATATGCTTCGACACTGGGAAGTAATTAACAAAGCTAATCCAAATTCATCGTCAAACAAACTCCTTGAAGCACCCATAAGCTGCAATGCTCTTCCGTCCGGAGGTCGGCTTCGAACACCAATCCGACGCCCATTGCATTGCGTCGCTCGGATGTAGTATACACTGGCGTGCGGAACGTGTTCTATCGTACACGGGAAGAGAAATAGTGTAAAGAGTCAGCAATAAAACATTGCAACTAATCAATACAATAAGCAGCAGGGCGACACAATTAATAATCCCGCTGAACGTTGCAGCACGCGGAAATGTTGACGAACGTTCCAGCGAACAGTAGCAACGATCGGCAACAACTTGATAAGCGCGGCCCGTACCCGTACAAAGGGTAACACGCAAGAACACAATGTTTTGGAACGCAAACAGCACTACGGTAGCGTACGAGCGCGCACGTGAGATACGCCACTCGCAAGAATAAATCGAAATGTTTATCAAACTCGGTATGTGACACAATGGCGGCGCAACATAATCAAATAAAAGCGAGCGGGAAGCGAACGGGACGGAGTGTGGC
>KZ063003.1:0-28712 GCA_002091835.1 Anopheles maculatus
CTCCTGTTGAATGCTCTCACGAATGTCATGCTGCACATGAGTCACCGTTTCGAGCAGTTTGCTGTGTGCAGTGCCCTCCTTAGCCTGTTCCAACGAATGATCGGACTGTGCCTTTTCGAAGGACTCGCACATCTGGAGCAAACAGTCCTCCAACACTACCGTCGGCTCAACCTGGGTCGATTGTAGGTCGATGTTCTTCAATGTCTCGGTCACCTTGGCGATCGGTGATGCGATGGCATTCACCAGCTCGACGCTTGGCATCTGCATGGGCTGACCCTCAAGCTCGATAATCGTTTGCTCTAAAGCATCAAGTGGTTGTTGAACATTGAGTATTACAGATTTAGTTTCAAGTGTTTTCCGAATCTCGATTACACTTGTTCTCAATGAATCAAGAGTACTAGTGGATACAGTTTCACTGACATCAGTACTCTTAGCTTGTCGTCGTTTCCAAGTCATTATCAGTACGTTCAAATCGTTACACATATGATGACATAACTCTCCCATGTGATTTTCATTGCTATGACAGTAATTTTCCGCTGCCATATGAAGTCCTTCCAAGGAAGAGATGAATTTGCTAGAATCGTAAGAATTACTCATTATTTGTTCTTCCAGAGTTTCACAGGACTGACGCATTCTCGTTGCGAGTTTTAGAAGCGATTCGAAAGCTGATTCTATGTGCAGTGCTCTCCTTAGCCTGTTCCAACGAATGCTCGGACTGTGCCTTTTCAAGAGACTCGCACATCTGGAGCAAACAGTCCTCCAACACTACCGTCGGCTCAACCTGGGCCGATTGTAGGTCGATGTTCTTCAATGTCTCGGTTACCTTGGCGATCGGTGATGCGATGGCATTCACCAGCTCGACGCTTGGCATCTGCATGGGCTGACCCTCAAGCTCGATAATCGTTTGCTCTAAAGCATCAAGTGGTTGTTGAACATTGAGTATTACAGATTTAGTTTCAAGTGTTTTCCGAATCTCGATTACACTTGTTCTCAATGAATCAAGAGTACTAGTGGATACAGTTTCACTGACATCAGTACTCTTAGCTTGTCGTCGTTTCCAAGTCATTATCAGTACGTTCAAATCGTTACACATATGATGACATAACTCTCCCATGTGATTTTCATTGCTATGACAGTAATTTTCCGCTGCCATATGAAGTCCTTCCAAGGAAGAGATGAATTTGCTAGAATCGTAAGAATTACTCATTATTTGTTCTTCCAGAGTTTCACAGGACTGACGCATTCTCGTTGCGAGTTTTAGAAGCGATTCGAAAGCTGATTCATTGTCGGCAAATATGGACTGCTCATGAGTCTTTAAAAATGATGCCGTGCATTCATCAAACTCATGTAAGCGCTGTAGCAGATTGTGTAAACCATCAGAATCAACCAATATTTCCGAGAAATTCTTCTCCAATCCATCCTTGATGCGCGCCGAATCGCTGTGGATCGAAACCAGAGCTATCTCATAAATAGCCTTGCGTCGTTCCTCAGTCGAGGTAACGGACGCTTCCTTTTCAATTAGGTAAAACACCATTTTTCTAGCGTGCTGCAGTATATCTTGCCGTATCTTTTCGTACTTGCTGTTCGAACGCATGTAGCTAAAGTGTTGCAGATTGTCGTGCACGTTCAAGAACGCGGTCGAAAGGTAGGACAGCATCTCCTGTTCAGTTTTCTCCTGCAAAGATAATTCAATCTTTGTGAGATGGTTCATCAACAGCTGTATCAGCACTATCTCCATCCTTGCACATTCCTCGTCGTCTATCGAATCTGCGGTATGAATGCAGAACAGACGGTTGAGGCAATCTTCGAGCCGCACAAACACATCCGCATTGTGCGTGTACTCCTTGCTCGTTCGTTGTATTTCCTCCTTGAGGTGTACAATCAACTCGTAAAACTCTTCAATCTGTTGCTCAAGTGCTTGATTGCTGCTGTACTCCTTTTCACCCGGTACATGGCGCAGCTCATTCGATAGCTTCGCCAGTGCCGTTTTCATTTCCTCTAACGGCACAAACATATCATTGAGACAGTTGATCACCTCCACGTAAGATTCGTTTGCCTCTACCATCTCTACCAAGCTGCTCAACTCGCTAACGGCCGGTTTCATCTCTTCCGCTACTATTCTTTGCTGCCGTTGCTCGGTACTTTGCACTAGCAGTACCTCCGTTTTGTTCTTTAGTTCTAGCAGTACCTCTGTCAATCCAAACCTTGCAATTTCCGACCGTACGTTGCAGTTTTCCGACTGAGAAACAATCGTCAGTATGGTAGCAAGGGACTTTTCGAATTCCAGCACCGTAATCTGCAAGTTTTTGATCTGCAACCCTCCGATTGGTTCGTCCGCCTTCAGGATGAAGTCGATGTCCTCGAAGATGGAACGATTCGTTACGATGCTCGTCAGTTCCTGCATAGCTGCCACCGAATCGGCATCCTGCAGGATGCGCTGTGACTGGATGCTCTCCAACGCAGATTCAATGCTCGTTTGCACTTCCAGCAGCGCCATGTAGATCTTTTGCTGTGTGACAAAATCTGCCTCAAGCTGCTGACCCGCCAGTAGGCGCATATCTGTGAGACAGTTCAAAATCTGTTTACCGCAGCCTTCCACAATGCAGACGCTCGTGCGGTACACAAACGTGCGACTATATCCACCGATTTGTACACACTTTTCCACTACGCTCAATCCACGGGCCAGATGTTCTAGCGGGTCCAGCAGATTTTCCAGCACCACAGCGCCATTCAGTGCTTTGTGTATTTGTTGCACTGGATAAAGGATATCGGCCAGGATCTTTTCACTTCGTTCTCTAAAATTGGCCGTAATGGCCAGATCTGTTTGGTTTCGCACTTCCTCGCGAATCGATGCAAGATGAAAGATGACTGTCTCCACCAGCGACTGCAACCGTTCGGCAGTATCGTCACCTGCCGCTACGTCTACCGTTTTGGCCGGGCTCGTAAGGACCGGTAAGCTGTCTCTGCTTAAAATGCTCAGCATGACGTCTTGCTCGAGATCCGAATGTTCCGAAGCTGTCATACTGCGGAAATCGTCCTGCTCGTTGCTACTCTGGCGATGTGTGCGTACCTTCGACGACGCGATACCACTCTCGAAGGTGAACGTATTTTCGTCGTGCATTTCATCGATGTCAAAGTCCGTACGGCGGTCATCCTCGAACACATTGTTGTCCTCCACAACGGGTACGTCTATAACAAGCGCTTCCATCACCAGCTGCCCAGAGGTGGACGTTTCCTTTACGAAGCGCAACGATGGCATGCTGGTAACGTTTTCATTTTCGTTAATGTTTTGATGCAGTTGGTCGGCAAACATCTGCACTATCTGCAGTGCTTCGTCGTTGGTCAGTTCGGGCGTTTCGTACAACGATATCGATACCTCCTTTCCGTCGAATGTGAACGATATCTCTTCCCGACCGTTGCTGGCCGCACTTTCGTACGAGGCGGCTGTATCGAACATTTGTGACGTACGTTCCTCGTGGATCGTGGATAGTGATGCGTCCTTCACGAGTGGTGCTGCTCCTTCCGGCGGTAACGGACCTTCGTCCGCTATACCGTCGTAACCGTGCAGCGAGGCAGTACTACTGACCGATCCCATACAGTTCACCGCCTCACAAGTGTACGTTCCTAAGCAGCATTTACCGTCCTGGCCAGTAATGATGCGATGGATATCACCCGGCTTCAGCTCCGTACCATCCTTGTACCACTTTAGTACCGGTTGCGGTACACCGATCACCTTACACTCAAGATTAACCGTACCATCGCGCAGCATGACCGCCTTCAAGTTTTCCAAGAACTTTGGCTTACGGTAATGCTTCGGTATGATCAGCTTCACGAAACAAGACGTTCCAGCCTGACCGAACTCGTTCGTTGCGACACATTTCCACTCGCCCTGATCGTCCAACTGCGCCACCACCACATCGACGTTGTACGTGTACGTACTTTCGTCGGATGATAGTTTATAGTTATCCGAACCTTCCACTACCAAATCGTCTTTGTACCAGTTCACCGTAGGCTTCGATACCGAGCTAACCACGACTGACAATCTAAACGGTTCGGCAATGCTTACATCTCGACTGATCAGTCCCGTCTTAAACACTGGCGCTTGGTTTACTTGCAGCAAGTTAAGCCACTCTTCTTCGTTCAGCTGTGCCTTAATGTCGTTCACAGAGAGGAAGGTAGTGCTGGACGCTTCGCCAAGACTATTTCTAGCCACGCAACAGTACGAACCTAGCGAGTTCACACCGGTCAAATGGTACACATCGCCGGGTTTTAACTCCCGACCGTCCTTATACCAGCGTAGAATAGGCGTTGGAAAACCGATCACCTTACACTCGAAAGACACGAGTCCTTCGTCGGTCATGACCGCTTTCAGTCCTTCCATAAAACGCGGTGCTCGATAGTTTCTGGGTACTGGAGAAGGCAAAAAAAAACATCGAATGTAAGCAGCTGGCAGGCGCGTGAATTAGCATCGACGCAGCTTACCATCCAGTTCCACCACGTTGGTCGTAATGCCTATTAAGCCGTCTTTGCACGTAATGACACACTTCCATTCGCCGGCATCGCACAGCTCCGCAGCGTTGATGTCGACCAGGAAGCAACCCAAACCATCGTCGAATATAGAATACTTTTCGTTCGCTTCAATCAGGCCATTTTGATTGTACCATCGAACGCTCATTGGAGCTGCAGATAGATTGACTGTTGAGAAAAAATGTATGCGTCCATTATTTAGGAATCAATAATACAAACAGTTTAATAGGTTAACTTACTTTTACAACGCAGCTCCAATCGATCGCCGATTTTGCCTTTAATTTTCTCGAGTTCTTCGATAAAAACCGGTGAAATTCTGAAAGTACAGCCGACGAAACAATGACAATTAGACTACAACTCCGCAGAAAAACCGGGCCCCTTCCGAATCATACTTATCAATCGTTTTTTCTCGCGTCGTTGCGTCCTGCTCCTGTACCCGCACCTTCGAGCTGGAACTGTTTTTACCGACACAATTGGTCGCCACACAGGTGTACACGCCGAGCGATGCCAAATCGCCACCGTTAATCGTTAGCCCGAACATGTCGCCCGCTTTGATCTCTTTCGAGTCTTTGAACCAACGCAGTTCCGGCGTCGGATACCCGATCACTTTGCACTCGAGCGAGATCGTACCCTGGCTGGTGAGAATAGCACGCAGCTCGTCGACAAACTCCGGGGCTTTGTAGGTTTCGGGCACTGAACATGGGGAAAAGGCAACGGGAAACAGCAGAATTATTTATCATGCCGACACCGGTGCAAAACGAGATCTATTCATACCTCTCACTGTAAGCTGCCCACTGCACACGCACTTTCCAAGCAAATTCTCCGCCTGGCAGGACCATTTGGCATTATCCTCGGGCAGCACGGTAGCAATGTCGAGCGAATGTAGCTGACCCTTGCTCGTGCAAACGTACCGCTCACACTCAACGAGAGGTGCGTCGTCTTTATACCACGTAACCTGCAAGAAGAAACGAGGATAGACCACAACTCCACGTCAGCATTTGCTCTTGTGATGGACGTTTGCGAATCTTACCTTCACGTCGGCAGTGTTTGATATGTGCACGGATAGTTTTGCCTTCGTGCCCACTAGCACCGTATAGTCACTAAGCTTCCTTAGGAAAAATGGTGCTCCATAGTGTGGCGTTTCATCCACTGTAACAGAGATTGAAGATCGTTAATTAATATTCGAACGATATGGTAACAACTCCAGTGCTACCTACCTTGGAATGTTTCCTCACGCATCATCTCCGCGTAGACCGGGCTAGAAGAAAGGGCATTGGGATAGCAATTAGGACGATTTTCAGTCTGCTCTGCTTGATGATTTACTAGCGAACGAGTACATTATTATATAATGGGGTAAAGAAAACACATCACGCCTTGGGAGAGCCGACATCGGTACGGCATCATACTCAAAAGTAGTACCAATGTATGAGATCAGACACTGGCCTTTCAACACCACCGAAGGAGCGTTGATGAGCACCATTTAATTAGCTAACTCTGGGGTAAGCATCATGCGTGCGTGAGGCAACAAATTTGTACGCAAAGCAACTAATAATTTTCAGTCAGTGTTATTCTTTTTCTCGATCTTTATCATCCCGTTCCTGTGTCATTGTTAATGGCCGTCACGTCATCCGCGGGCAGTAGTTGTAGGCATTACGCGAAGCAGATGTTGCTTTCGTTCCATCTAATTTGTTATCCATATCCGAGGCAGCGTACACACCCGCGTACGATAGTGCTATATTTATAATCGGCCACCGATGACGCGTTGACCGCCGTCACTGGTTGAACTTGATCGGTCTGCTAAGTGTCGAAAATATTTCTCCCCGAACGGCTTCATATCGGCGACGAAACTAGAGCGTTTTGTATTAAGTAATGCACGCGCATGTGGGTGTTTGATAGCAAACCTCACCGTTAACCTTGCCCGGATGGACGCGCTCGAGGGAAGCGTTCTCCATCGCGTCCGTGTCAAACTGGCGAACCAGAAATAGCTGGTACTGCCGGGTGTAGTTATGCTGCCTGGGGAGCAATAAGGAAATGTATCCTGTTTGGAATGATGCACCAGTCCCGGTGGAGTCGTTGATGCATAAGTCTGGCTCCGAAATAAACCAAGCCGGAGGCAGAAGAAGACGGAGCACATGCCCGGAATGGAGAGTCACCATGATGGATGCATGGGTTCGGAATGGCATTTGGCATGGTTCGCAGAGCATACCGTGAACGTACACACCAGCTGTTGCAGTCCCGTGAGCTCGAATGCTTAAAATATAACAATAATTAGCACAGCGATTATGCTTTTGGACACGCCACTTCGAAACGAGACACTTAAATCGCTCTACATTTGTTCTACGCTGGTGGACATCTTGGACAGAGAGAGTCAAAGAACTCGGTAGCCCTGCTGCCTTCGATACATCGATTGGCTCATCCTGTGAAAGCAGACCGTGCACGAAGGTCACACTGTTTATATTGTGACTGATTGTGATTATTGCAACAAGGCAGGGAAGCGCCACATTCGTCGCCCTCTCGCATCAGAAACATCGCTAGCAAGATGCCAACAGTACAGGATGCCGCGGGACACTAAAACAAAAAAACATTCGGTGTGGTTGTGGTGCTGCGCTATTTATAATCGTTTACGATGATACCTCAGTGACATTGCAGGTCAGTATAGAACATCAAACAAATGGCAAGATCGGCCATGGGAGTTCGAGATCACCTTAAAGCGCGCGCGGAGAGCTACACGTCAGATCTTCGAAGAGATCTGCAGTTTTGCTTTTCATTGATAAACTATCTCACAACACTCACACACCACATACTTACCTTTTCCGTCGACGAGGTCCAATCGATATCTCCGTGCCATTGCCTTTGTACACCTGAGTGCCTGCTTCCCCTTTGCAGCAGTTACTCCCCATACTGCTGCTCGATAAATCGATCTACTCTTTTCTCAAAGAGTGGTGGCGTCGTCTCACAGGTAGAACACCGTTGGAAGAAAATCTTCTCACACAAATCACTTCTCATACACTGTCCCACCGACACAACCACACATACACACACACAAGCAGAACTCACTTCTGCTTTCGTTTTGCAAGGATTCACCGCGTAAGTGAGTGATATCACTTGAAATATCTTCAATTTTCGATCCCTATTACACTTTGGCAGAACGATCTGTTTTCGTAACAGCGCTCGCTTATGCGATCACCACCATCACCATCACCACAGCACCGTTTTCTTCGACCACACTTCACATTACGAAATCGGACGAACGCGGCAGATTAGCAAATTTGAAACGCACGCACGAAATCGTTTGCCCTTTTACGATCACGGACTTGTGTGGCTTTCCGTGCCACAGTTTTCTTCCTTTTTTGTGCCTGGAACCTGGAGAACTAACAGCAACCGTTTGGTTTTTTTTTAATTTTTCGCTCGGCGGGATTGTAAGGAAGCTGTCGAGAACTAGCTTTGCTCACTACTTGCTTATATACACACTATAATATACGTTGACGGTTCGATTCGTGTCTTACACTAAGGTAAAAGGTGGGCCAGCCTACATGTTAGGTGCACGTTTCGGAACAAAACACTGGCGGATTTCCACCAGTTCTTTACTTCTGGGGAGTGAAGGAGAGTTTTTGGGTGAAAAGTTTTGATCGTACTATCGTGTGTGGACGGAACGCGGCGCTTAACTAGGAACGACAGCGCTGTGTCTGGTCTGGTGGGTACGGCCGTCACTCTGCCCTGGTGCGAAGTCGGTTTTCATGAACTTTTCCCTAGCAAACTATTTTTAGACGCTTCTAGACCAGATCCGACAATAACGTATACTTTAAAAATAGTGCCTAGATGGGAGTAGGGATAGGAAACGCTAAAATGTACGCATGTAAACCTTATGATCGATCCTGCTAGCGGTACGTGTGTGGATTGTAGATTGTTTAACTTAAATCGTAGCGTTTTTCAAGCGCGATGGATAATATGCTATCCTAATAGTAATTTAAAATCAAGCTAATTAGACACTACAATCGTTTTGTATTCTGCCAATAACATTCAAACTACAGCACATTCGGCACAGCTGTCATACTAGAGAGCATCTGCGTTGAGAGGCTCGTAGTACATAATTCTCGGCGAATCCCACCATAAGCAGAACATTAGCTTGCGTTGCGTTTAATATTGCTTAGTTAAAGTGGAAAGTTGAAACGTTTCGATATTTCTCATCATTTTCTCTCCCTGCTGCAATGAGAGCTATTTCTAACACCATATAGATACGACGTAGAACGCCACGAAATAAGTTTAAATCGCAAATCAAATTTTAAATAGCGTGTCCCAAAAGTAAAGAACCACCATTGGCAAGTACACGCAATTTCTTGTCCCGAGATGATCAACAATTTTGTCCAGTGTTGAGAAACGTACCACAAGCACTTGCATTTCCGTTTACATCGCTCGACGCGTATGCTCATTAACGGATGCACCGATCGGTTCGTTCGGTAGCGTTCAAACCCGTCTGACCCAAATTCTAGGGCCACCTTGATATACGCCAAACCATTCATCACTACACCACCAACTATTTCGCTGTCGAACTACTACTATTCGTGAATCTATTCTCGGTGTGTACGCGCACGTGTACGGGACAGGGGGTTTGGGTGACAAACCATCGCCATCACCATGACCATCCCCAATGGGTCGAGGAGATCTGGGCCGTACAGCATGCAGCATCGAGCCTGACCCCGTCAGAACACGGGACAGCATTTGGGAAAGTGTCGTCTAGAAAAGAAAAGTAAACGCAACCTGACCTTACCTTCGTGTCATGTGGCACCGGCGTTCCCACACGCCCACAGGAATTCGTGAACTTCAGAACCGTTGCGCTTTCTTCGTTGTTGCGTTGTAGATTGGAAAGACACCCGTGGCCATGTTTTCTTTCGACTTTTCATTCTACTACGCAAACCAAACGCTTCAGATCGAGTGCGCGTGTGTGTGTGTGTGCTTGAGAACTATTAAATTATGTTATTTTCTTACTCAATCAAAGGTTTCGGGTTTCAGTGTTCCGCGTGTTCTCTCTGTGTTCTGTGTGCATGTGTGTGTGTGTGTATAATTAGTTTATAATAAGTTTTCTTCGTTTGTTGGGTTTGTTAAAAAAGGGGGACAATAAAATAAACTCTAAATCACAATAAGCGGGTATTCCGGGAGGGGGGTGTTGATGTTGCGCTAGGTTGAGTATCTTACAGTACAGTTTCTTAACCGGTTGATAACGCTGTCGAACGTTTCCTCCAAGCCCTCGTACACTGGAATGCCGTGCCGTTTGGCCAAATCAATCAAATAGGCTCGCCCGCGATTATAGTCTTTGATGGCGGAGGAGGATAGCTGCAAAAACCGGAAATGGAAAGTCGACGGATTAATTGTTTCTTTTATCACTTTGGACCTGCGATACTCACTGTTGGTTTGTGCCCGTTCGTTGACGCGTCGTTCGAGGAAAGCATTTGCACGCACAGCACAACGTTGTAACCTAGACCGATGTAGTGTGCGGCCATTGTCATGGGTGCTAAAGATCGTGTTTCATTCGTTATCGCAAATATGACGATACGGCAAGCATCGAGCATGGCGGCATCATAGCGCAGCGTGCTTTGCGGATCAAATTGCTGTTGCTGCTGCTGCTGCTGGAGACCGCCTGGCTCACAGGCAATTGGCTGCGGTTTGCTACAGCAAAACCCTTCGTGCAGTGCCGACACGTAGTAGCTGAGATTGTGGCGCTTCAGCAATGGAAAGGCAACCCGTTGCCGCCAGCTCGTTTTCATCCAGCAGCTTCCCCCGAGATACACGTCCCGGGCTTCAATGCGCCCCAGAAACGGTTCCTCATCGTCGAAAGGGTCGCCATCAAAGGTAAATGCACGTGGTTCGTCGACCTCTGCCGGCAGCGAGCAACCGGTAAACAGGGGCAACAAGGGCTTCGGCCCATCGCTGCCCGGGTCAGTATCGACGGATAGGGTACGACAGATTTCACTGCCGCTACTACTTCTACTACTGCTGCTAGGTGGTCCAGCCACACTGGGATCGGTTGTTGTTCCGTTCACTGCCGAGTTAACCGTTGCTTCTTCGCCGTTTTTCGGCAGAACGAATGTCCGCTTGGCGGAACCGTTCTCGAACGGTGATAGTTCCGGGTTTGTATGGTTCCATGCTAAAGCAGATGAAGGAAAACGAGCATTAATGTCACTGCACGTGAATGAAACATATTCAAATACAAATCGTACCTTGCAGATCCGTTAGATACACTGGAGGTTGTTGCAGATTCGTGCCCTTAATCGGTGACGTGCAGTTGTGTTCATAGAAATCCAGCATCAGTATCGAAACGCACGCATCAATCACACAAAACTCCTCGAAGCTTATAAGTACTTGGCTAGCGTCGCCCCGTCTAATAAGCTCCGTTTGCTGCTCGAGTCCGGCCACCTCTTCGTAACAAAGCAGAATGTTTTGAATGTTACCGAGCGTGCTAACGTTTTCCGGGTAGCCCAGACTGCAAAGGGCTTGCCGACACTGTTCCAGACCGATGCGGGCCGATTCCGTAATATCCGCTGCAACTCGTTCGAATGTTCGTCGCAGAGAGCTAAAGAGAATTTAAAAGATTTGTTACTACATGTTTCGATGTGGGCGGCAGTAATTACACACATTAATCGGGATGCTAGATTCACTGGTGGTTGTGGGCAACAGTTGCCAAGCAACACTTCCTTGATCTGTTCCAGCGCCGTGGGAATACTGTCCAACACTGGCAGCCCGCGGCGCAGCACCAATTGTCTCAGTATAAGCTGATTACTCATGAGATCCATATACTCACTGCGAATTTGGGAGACGGAAATGTGTTTTCATTAGCATTTGAAGCTTTCCGAATCGATACACCAACCGATAGGGTTTCATTGAGAATTTTCTGTCTGCTGGAGTACGGCAGTAGCACGAGCAATAAATATTTCGAGTTTTGCCCGGCAATGTGTGCCACCTCGATCGCCCCAGCAGTGGAGCGGGTCTGGGAGTCGAGCACGAAAAACAGTACCTTCGCCTTTTCCTTGGCGCGATGCTCAAGTTCGATCAGATCTGGTGTCCAGTGGGATACTTGCTAAACGGGCGGAAACGGAAACAGATACACTATACAATCACTTGCCACCGCGTATCGAAAGCGACCCATCGATAGCTTACTGGATTGTAAAAGGAAATGCCAAGCCGGTCGAGCGCCGGAATCGCGACGTCCGCTCGCCAGGTAGTGGGATTGCAGGAACCGCCGAGAAACACTTCCGGCCCGGATGAGGGTTCACCGTCCGGTACGGATCCATGATTTGCCAGCACGCTGTCCAGTTCCTCTCCGTTGCGTGTCCGCATGGCGTGAAATGACGACTGTCGGCTAGAAATCAATGCGCAATCCGTGCGGGCAGTGTTGTTTCGGTATCGGTTCGAGAAATAAAATGGGAAAAAGGGAACCAGTTAGTGGATACAGCGGATACTGCGATCGTCACACACACACACTGGTCGTCCAGCGGGTGCCAAAAAAGGAGGCCAACTACCCAAAACATTTCGTACAGGATGCTATCGCAGTAAATTCACCGAATGTTAATTGTCCGTCGAGCGATGGTCGATCGTCCTGTTTGAGTGCCCTGCGGTGACACTGTGGCATGGTTGGTGAGTGATTTTGCTGCTGCTGTTGCTGCTGCTGACCGTAAGCTTGCGACGGTGTCGTTGTTGTGTTGGTGGTGATCGCTTTCTTGCAGGTTGGACGCGCTAGCAGGGCGGGAGCTCGTGTGACATTCTTCATGGTGAACACAATATCCCGTACTGAGCGGATCGGAACGGTCGGACGGAAAACGGAAGCGAAGCGGGTGTTGTTTTATTTGCAATGAGGATGAGGAAAGAGATAAAAAGAAAGATTTCTCTGTTAATTTAAGACATTACGTGGGTGCCGCAGAAAATGCCGAGTAAAACAAAATTGAAAGAAAGAAACTCATATGATCAACCGATCGTAATGCATTGAATCGGTTGGTTTTGCTGCAACACTACTGCTGTATGATCAGTATATTAACGGACATAAATAGAAGATGATCAGGTCGGTGCACAGCGGGATCGGTGGATAAGCAGCATTGCAGGATCTGTGTGTTTTTTTATAGGTCAGAATGTCAATGTCAACAAATCACTTCATCAATACGCATACGCAGAATCGTCTTCATCGGGCAAACAATGAAGAGATTACGCATTTTGTTTGCAATCTCCCAGATAATTACAGGGTTTTCCTATTACGCGGTTTCTATCTTTAACGCTGAATAATACAAGCGGTGTTTGAATGCGATTTTTTGATGAAATTTATATTTTGTTCGCAATACCATTACAATAAGAACTTGCTATAGCTTATATGACGTATGCATTTAAGCGATGTAATTTTCGTTTTTTGCAGAGGTCCCAAAAATTCTTTAGTGAAAGAAGAACTTTGTCTGAAAATTGTCGAATTGGATGCCCGGCTAAACTCAGCGAGACCCACCAAACGGACCCAAAATGTGAATGTTTGTCGTGTAGTGATTGAAATGTTGATTATCAAGATCGTGGTGATTCGACTCCGCTAAACTTAACATAAACTAAAATAATTAGATTAGATCACCTATCAGCCTATCAATGCGCACTGATGCGCAGACATTACTTAAGCTATCAGCGGGATTTAGTTCAATTTGAGGTTAAAAAAAATGGAAAATTGGTTTGTTTTACTTGCACTTGCTGAGTTGCTTTATGCATTTTAACCATAGTATTTCCGGGAACTTTTTAACATTATGTATTTTAAATCTTGATCATGAATTTTACTTTTATCTATTTATACGCTTTATCTTAGATGCCAAATGCTTTACAAAAGCTATTGAATCACATGAAATTTAATTGTTCGAATTGTTCCTGCTATGGTTTATTTTAGACACCTTCATAGGTTGTAGATAGTCTCAAAGTAATAATAAGAAAAGTTACACCAACGATACTGTGCCAAATATATGTTTATTTGTTGCAGTATACGCGGACTATTAAGCTATAAAGAATTAATGCATACTTGTAAATCCAAAAAAAAGAATTAGGTGCCTTCGCGCGGTCCAGTAAAACCCTGTAAACACTGAACGTATTGTTGGTTGTTAGTTATTTACCTTGCTTCCGTGACAGGGGCTGCTGTAGATCGGCAAACAATTCCGTGATTTGTGAACATTTGTCCGATTCTATCCGTGTCTTCCAGCATTTGAAAGTGTCCCTAGGTAGAAATGAAAAGAACAACAAAAAAAGTGTACATTTTATCTTTCGGCACTTCTCCGTATCTTTCCCATTTTGACCAAATTGTTGTTTACAAAGTGTGTTAATAACAACCAAGCCCGGTCGGTCAGTCACAAGTCGCGTTTTTGTACGTTAATCAGCCTTATCGGTAGGCTTAAGGATCGTAAATCAATCGCTTCTTCAACAACACACACGACCAAAACACTCCAGGACTGTACACACAGTACGGTCCCAAAACAAATTGTCCGGAGAAAATTAATTCGCCTCACCTCATGAACGTGTAGCATCCATCGTGATAGTTGGTTCTTATATCCAGCGTGCTGGGGCGCATCATGACCGTGGAGATAGCTGCAAAACAAACGATAAGGAGAAAACGATGTTGAAGCTGATCCAGAGCAAAGCAAAACGCGTTCTCAGCCCCTGCCAATAAATCATTCCTGCCCCACTCGACGATTGTGCGACCACCCCCGAAAGAACCAAAAACCGAAAAACTACTCAGACCCATTTGTTTCGGTTTCGTGTCGCGTCGCCCGATTGCGCACCCGCGCGTTTGGCGCACACGCTGCCCGGAAGTGATTCACTGGAGGTCGCGTAAACAACAACCGCGCGGGCGTGGGATAGGTTGAGTGTGTGTGCGCGAGGTACGATCGTGAGAGCGAGTGAGAGAGACAGAGGTTACGCAGGTGACGCGTTTTTAATGCTTTTTAGTGTGGAAAAAGCAAACATAAATGTTGATTCCCGTACGCGCGCGCGCACATACACACACGCGAGACAAGGTACACTGGCGCGAATATGATCATGCATGGTAGCGATGGAATCGGTTGAAAAAATGCGAAATATTCGTGAATCGGCATTTAGCCCGTCACCGCGGGAACGGTCTGACTCATCGACAGACAACGTGCCATAACACGAGAGATCGATGATGGTTTGCTCACTCAGCAGCAACAGCTTGAGTAGTTGTTGGAGCAAGGGAGCAGAAGAAACAATCGCCTCAAGTCGCCTCACACACGCGCGGCCACACGACGACGATTGATCACCGTCGCTTCGGGGAGGAGAGGCTTCGTCAGCAAAACCGCGTCATCGCACCAGCATTAGATCATTCCGAGAGATTATCCGCGCTGTTTCGGAACCGCATTGGTTCGATTCTCATTGCGCGATGGCCTGTTTGCGTTGTTTGTGCGTATTATCTTTAAGCTTTTTGTTTTGCGCGCCACTTTTACGGATCATTAGCGTGAAAGGCGCAAACCCTGCCAGCCGTCAGCAGCCAGCAGGTTGATTGTGGATACCAGAAGGCCATGCCTTTCATCGGCCACTCGGAATTCGTTCTTTTTCCGTTCGTTCCCTTTTCTCGCGACGTACTAGCGCACAAACCGTCTGTCACTGGATCGGTCTCTGAAAGCGGTGGGGGGGCATATCCATTTCGCGTGCAGTATGTAACCATATGGCCCAAAAGGCAACCCCACGCCGACGTTACGTACATTTCAAGCAACTGTGCATCACCCTTTTAACCTTGTCCAGGAGGTGTAAGGTTAACCAGCCAGTCGCACCAGCGGAAAAATCAATATCTAACAACACCAAAATGCTGTTCCGTTGTTGTGGGTGATGTTAGGTCGGGGGAGCGCGAGTGGGGGCAGCTCCAACGATGTCGCCACGGTTCAAGGATGAGCAAGGGTGGCAGGAGCACACGTGAACCGCTGTTGCACAGACGCACACACACACACACAACAAGAAAACTTATCGCTCCCGCCAGACTAGCGGACGACTTTCCCACAAACACTATGCATTTTGTCGCGTACTATTTTATCAACAACAATCGAACCGTCGGTTTTACAGCACAAACGCACACACTTCCAGCCAGAACCGTTTGATCCACCGATTCACGCTCATGTCTTCGAGGGTTCGTACAATGTCCCCTTGCTACGCTATGCTAAGCCGTTGAGTGAAGCTATCCATCCAGCATACGGCGAGCATGCCATCCGCTTGATGTCGAAACTGTTGTATTTTTAGAACTGACGTCATACGCAGGCCAGATAAGCAAGCCTTTGGCCGCTGCACACGCTCGACCGAGGCCGCAATGGTCCGGCACGCACTTTCTAGCGAATGGCCCTACCTAAAGCGACGAATATGCACCAGCCAGGAGAAATTATTCATTTATAATTACCCAAAAACACTTACGACACTTGAGCAGCGTTAGCAAATCAACAGACAAAACAAACTTTCCACACCAACAAACCCGTTTATTATCCCTGCTTGACAGCCCATTTCAAGTGGTGCAATGTCAAAACGAGCGTCTATAGCGCGTGGTTGAGCGTTTCTTGCCCGTGCCTGAAATGCGTATTTATCGCGATCAGTTTGAATTGCAGTTGTTTTGGCGATTTTTTCCCTTCAGTTCCTGGGTTGAGGCTGCTGCTAAAGCTTGATTTACTTTACGAGGATTGGAGATAACGTTTACACCCGCTTATATGATTTCAAAGCAACAGAGTTTGCCGATGGTTTCAAGTACGCTATTGCTTACATTGAAGCAATTTACGCTTTCAAGGTATCGGTTACAACTGTTTTGCACTTTTTGGAACGACAAACTTTCATTAGCAGGATGTTTGTGGAAGAAAAAGCTAAAACACTCGAACTAACAAGCACACACCTCGCGCTGTGCCGTTTGAATCCGTTTCCTGCGTGCCATTTTCCATCGCAACCGTAAACGAGCTTTCAACTACTGAACCACCGACCGTAGACTGACCGCCCTGGCAGCTGAAGTTTTTCAAAGTCCGAGTATGCTGCACGCACCCTATTTTCATTTTACTTTGTGCAAATGAGAGAAGAAATTGGCCATTTTATCAAGGATTTTGAAAGTTGCCCCTAGCGGGTTAGAACGCACGAGTGACGCATCGCAACGCGAGTGAACGTAGCAAAATAGCAAGACGGGCAATCGTACCGACGCCTCCCTGCCATTCGGAGAAACGGAAAAAGGCGAACCGCGTCATCTGGCCATTTTTTTTTCTTCTCTCCTTCACATCCAAAATCCGTCGGAATCCTTGCGCGCACCTTCGTCCCTCTCCCTCGCGTACGCGAACACCAGCCAAGAATGGGCGCGAGAAAGTGATGAACATGTATATAAATATTCAAGAGTGCAGCCCCTGACCCGGTTACCAAGTGATGTGACAACGCCACAGAACGCCATTCTTTGCTGCTGGATGCGTTCTGGTGCGCTTTTTTGTGTTGCTCGGTGTGTGAAGATTCGAGTGTGGCCAATCTTGTTCGTACCGAACGAACGGGAAAGGGACCGGAGCGGAACTCGCACACACAATCGCGCTTCCGCAGCGCCTCCTTGGCCAGAGCGTGTGTAAATACGCTAGAAGAGAGCAGTGGCAGCAGTGGTTTGCTGCTGTTGTTCGTACGGTGGTGTGTAGCATTACCTCTACACACACGCACACAAACGCACATTCGCTGCCGTGCGATAGTGTGTAGCTGGAAGGAAAAGGTTAGTGTGTTTATGGTCCGAAATACGTCGGAAATTTTTCGGCCAGGCAGCGGGGCGACCAGTGCGACACGGGACAGCAAAACGTTTGTAATTAAACACAATTTGTTAGCTAAAAAAGACAATCAAAATGGCCGCCGTGCGGTGTGCTGCCAATTCCGGAATGTGTGTGTCCGATCGGTGGAAGGATTAGCATACTAACCCCGACGTGCGAGACGAGAGAGATCGGTGGTCACGGTTAATACGTGTTTATGCTGTCTTGGCTGTGTGGTGCCATCGGTAATAACCATCATCATCATCATCGCCATCACCATCCTGTGCCCGTCCACGGTGAGAATCTATTTTTGCGAGCGACGGTAATTGGCCGTGCGCGTTTTTGCTAAGGCAAAAGACAGAAATTCGCGTGTGTAGTGAGACGACCGATCAGCGCGACGACGACGACGACGACGGGTTTTTTGCACGGTGGTGTTGGTGGGATTCTCTCGATACACACTTCCCGTCTGGCGCCCGCCTGGTCGCTGTTGCCGGTGTAGGGCCAAACGTGCCACCGCGTTCTGTGCGATCGTGGGCATGTTCATGTTGCCGGTGTAGTACTTGTGATAGTTGATGGTGGACATCTGCGCAGCGGAATGAATCGACACCGGTGGGGTGGATATGTTGCGGACAACGTTCTGGGCCGCCACCATCTTCCCGCCCGCGGATGGGTTGGCGCTGGTTCCAGCCGCACCACTGCCACCACCCGGTGGTCCACCCCCACCGTGCGAATGTGGAGCGTGGTGGGCGGATGGTGGTGGCGTGACCGGTGAGTTGCAAATGTCCACGTTGGTGGTGAGTTGCTGCAGCTTCGAGAGGCAAGATATTTGAGGGCCTTGCTGCTGCTGCAGCTGCTGACTCGTGGCTCCACCCTGACAGGATTGAGGCTCAAGCTGCGGCGTCGGGGTCGGTGTTGGTGTCGGAGCGGGTGTCGGTGCCTGAGGGATAGGGGTGTGTGAGCCGGGGTGAGTTACGCCACCCGATTGCTGCTGTTGCTGAACGTAAAAGTTGTTGGCCGAAGATACGGCACACGAGGACACGGGTGACGCTCCTAGACGCTGGTGCGGACTATGCAGACTGGCCGGTGTGTGGTTGTTGGACATCCGGTGTTGGATAACGCTTCCGTAGGAGGTGGGTGATTGGGGGTAGGGTGGTGCTTGCCCGGACAGCGCAAGCTGAGCGCCCAGATAACCGCCGCTCGCCGCAGCTTGATGCATGTTTTGACTGTGCGCTTGATGGTTAAGCGACTGTCCGTACGTTTGGTGCATCTGTTGCTGGAGGGCTAGTTGCTGCTGGTGTTGCTGTTGCTGCTGTTGATTCAGCGAAGCCGCCTGCATTGCTGCTTGCTGTTGCTGCTGCTGCTGTTGATGTTGCTGCTGTTGCTGCTGCTGATGGTGACCGGGGCTTACGATGGGCTGTATCACGTTGCTCACTACCGGCGGCGTCGTGCGACTCTGATGGCGTTGCTGCTGTGCGCCCGGGGTTGGTGTATTGCGACTCACCTTCGGTGTGGACGCTCGCTGTCGCCCCGTACCACTATTTCCGCCGTGTGCTATCTGCTGTTGCTGTTGCTGTTGTGCGAGATGTTGCTGCGATGGATGCTGCTTGCCACGACCACTACCTCCATTACCCGAGGCTCCTCCACTAGCGCCACCACCAGCCCCAGCACCAGCACCACCACTATTGTTAGCGATTATTGTCATCTGCTGGGGCGGATGCTGTGGACTCGTTTCCGGCACGTGCGTGTGCATGGCCATGTGCATTTGTGACTGATGCTGCTGCTGCAACTGTTGCTGCTGCTGCTGCTGTTGATGCACCGAGCAATCGGAATAAGGTCCTCCAATCGAGCCACCATGCTGCGACACAACGCTCGGTGGCCGAATCGCGTCGGCCGAATTCTGCGATGTCACATCGCTCGCTATACTGGCCGGAGATTCCAGTCCCAGCTGGCTTACGTCTATATCGCACTGACCGTACTGATGCAAACTCTGCACCGAGTTTGAGGTTGTTGATTCCGGCGTGTACACACCGATGGAATGTTCACCGCCCGCACCACCACCCGGCGTACCCTGCTTCATGTCCGGCTGGGTGCCACCAGCACCGGTAGCACCATCGCCATCCCCATTGCCCATCAGATGCATCGTTTGCTGCTGTACCGAGGCGTGACAGGAGGCGGCAGTGGCCGGATCATTGACCGCGGGCGATGACTTTGCTGCCCCGGCTACCATACACGAGGAATCGTTCAGCTTGTTGGTGGAATCGTTTTTGTTCTTCTGGATCGATTTGTGCTGCGTGTGTTGCTGTGGGTGTTGTTGCTGTTGCTGATGTTGATAATGCTGATGTTGTTGCTGGTGTTGCTGTTGCTGATGCTGGTGATGTTGCTGCGCAAGCTGGTGAGGATGCTGTACGACCTGGGCAGAGGACAGATGATGGTATTGGTTCGCTTTCGCACACAACAGCCCCGTGTCGTACGGCGACGGACACAGTTGCTGTTGCTGCTGATGTTGCTGTTGTTGCTGCTGCTGCTGTTGCGTGGAATGTTGCGAGAGATGGTGAACGTCCGGGGTGTTGTTACCCTTAAACTTGCTTCCATCATCAGCAGTTGCAGAGGCGTTCGCGTTGGACTTGGACGAGGATTTCCCATGCTTGGTTCCTCCGGTTGATGTTGAGGAGGAGGACGATTGATCGCCGGAAGTTCCTTTACGGTCCGACTTTACGGTGTTTCGCTCCTTCGGCTGATAGGCCGGTGTTGAAGAGGCCGCCGCCGGAGCGACTTGCTGGTACTGTTGTTCCTGATGCTGGAACGAAGAGTACAAGTTGGAGGGAAAGCTTCCGTACGCCATGCTGGTCGCTAGATCGAGATGGAACTTGTTCGGCGATTTCTGACTGCTCGTGTCCAGATGCGTAAGGTTGTAGCTCTGGTAGTACGGCTCCAGCTGCCAGTACTGCGAGGGTGCATAGCTGGGCAGCTGATTGATGCCAGGGAACTGGGACGACATCTTGTTCAGATCGATCGTCGTTTTTGGGTCGTGCATCGAATGTTTGGAGGCCGTTGCGTGTTTATCCGTACGACAGGTGGACGCTGCATTGTTCATGCTCATCCCGCCCGTAGGACCCATCGCTCCAGGAGGACCGGACGACATCATCATACTTCCGCTGTGCACGTTCCCGGCAACTCCTAACGATGGCGATGAGCTTACGGGTAGGTTGTTCGTGATGCCAGCACCGCCCATACCGGTTTGCATTGAAGATCCGGCGGAGGGTGTAGTAACGCTTGCACCTTCCATCAGCAGCGGTGACATGTTGGCCGATGACTTGGAGTTCATGTGGTACTGCTGCTGTTGTTGCTGCTGATGCTGCTGTTGTTGATGGTGTTGCTGTTGCTGTTGCTGCTGCTGTTGCTGATGATGCTGATGCGGATTTTGCGGATGTTGAGACGGATGATGCTGCGAATGTTGCTGTGAATGCTGATGTTGTTGCTGTTGCTGCTGCTGCTGCAGGTGTTGCTGTTGCTGTTGTAGGTGCTGCTGTTGCTGTTGCTGCTGCTGCTGCTGCTGCTGGTGAGCTTGATGGCTTTCCTGCTGCAACACTTTGCAATGGCTGTTGGCTGTTGGGGTTGTGGTGTTGCTGCTGTTGGCACCTTGACCGTACGAACTTGCCGCATTATGCTTCATTGCTTCCTTGCGTGCATTTGCTTCCGAACGCTTGGAAGAAGCCGTACCAGCAGTTCCACCGGTGCCCACAGATGCCATCACTGTACTGGATGATGAAGCAGAATGGTCGCCTTTCGTACTACTCGATCCCGAACCCGAGGAACTGGTGGACGACGATGTAGAACCAGATCGTTTGCCCACCGTATGCGGCTGTTGTTCGCTTGCCGATGAGGACGAAGATGAGTTACTGCGGCTCGTTTTAGCGCCTTCCTCTGGTACGCTCACTGGAGCAGAAGCTATAAGGTTGGTGCTGTTGGTAGCGGACAATCCACCACCATTCGCAGCAGATGCAGATTTATCCTTGCCGCGTTTCGTTTCCGCTTTTGGTTCTCCACCTCCGTATCCCGTCATCGTGCTAGAATCGTTTCGCTTTCCACCAACGTCCATCAGTGCGGCAGCAGCACTCGTTACAACCGCCGTTGCGCAGGAAGTAGCCGTGCTGCTAGTGGCGGAACTTTCGGAAACCTTAGCCGCACTACTGTGCGAGGACGTCATTTTAAGCGATTCGTTTTTTGCACTCTTGGACGATCCCCCGGTGGTCACAGTAGCACCGGTTGAGGAGGATGCAGTAGAACTGCTAGATTTGGACGGTGACTTTTCCTTCCGAACGTCCACAGCACCAGGACCGCTTGCAACTTCGCAGCCCGTTGATGCGGCTAAGGAACCAGACACATTCGTGCTGTTGCTAATGCCGGATGGAGCGTGCGTAAAGCTTGCCAGCTTGGTCACCTCATCGTTCTGCTTAATTACAGACTGATCGGATTTTTCGTTTGCCAAAGGTTTTGCTGGCTGCGGTGACGCGGTGTCAACGGTGTTGGTGTCCATCGTTTTCATAAACTTTTTCTTGTGCATTGCCATCTCGTGCACCGTGGCGGGTGTCGATTGCTGGACAGCTGGTACGATTGCCGACGTTTGTTGGATTATTCCCGTGTCGGTGCTTTTCACGGGAGTCTCGTTTGAATCTTCCCTTGCCCTAATAACTTCCGTCGTTTTAGATGCGTCCGTTGCCGGTTCTTCATTCGCTTTTGGTTCCCCCGAGGAGGTGCTGCTGGAGATACTGTCCACAATCACTTTCGGTCGGTTACGGGGCGGTTCTGCGTGATGTTGTTGCTGGTGCTGGTTGTGATGATGTTTGTCGTAATTTTCGTTGATCTTCAACACACTGGCTGTATTATTAGCGCCGTTCGCTGCACGCTCAACGGATGTTCGATTTGTACTGT
Organism: Anopheles maculatus; assembly: GCA_002091835.1. Lineage (NCBI taxonomy): Eukaryota > Metazoa > Arthropoda > Insecta > Diptera > Culicidae > Anopheles > Anopheles maculatus. The sequence continues at coordinate 22,209 of KZ063003.1, forward strand.
TGTCCACATCGGTCGGCGGGAGCTTCGGATTGGGCGAGCGACAATCGTCGGCACTACCATTCGCCGTCTGACCAGGATCGACCATCGTACCGACAGTTTTCTTCTCCGGTGTTGTTACATTCGGTCCAGAAGCGTTCGTATCGCGTCCTTGACTGCCGGGTTCCGAAACAGTCGACTGCACCAACGGTTCAGCTGTTGTTGTGAGACAGTTTTTTGATTCAGTTATCACAGAGATTTTTTCGTTGATCTCTACTCCGTTCACAAGTGGCAACGACTCGCTTATAACGCTACTACTAGCACTGCTTTGGTGCGTTACTTTCGTGGCATCGTTCTTGCCCTGCTCGGATGCTTTTGTTGGGCTTGGCCGAGTGTATGATTCTTTGTTCGCAACCGACCGATTAGAATCCTTCTTCTCGGGCGTACCCGGTGTCGAGGAAGGTGCCTGCAGTATTACTCCTTCCTTCTGTTCGGCTTTGCTGGGCACATTTTCCTTTGTCTGCTCTAAGGAACTTCGATTGCCTGTTGATCGACTAATGACGGAACTAGTGCCACCTTCAGCAGAAGAACGGTTGCCTGGCACGACGGATTCTTCCTTCGCTGTATCGTCTTTGGAACCTTCAGAAACCACCTCATGTGTAGCTTCCGTAGAATGGTTTTGTTGTGTCGGTTTGTCGCCTGTCGCTTGCGTGACATTGCTTGGACTTTCCGGTTCATTCGGTATGGTTGTTGTACTATTTTCGTGCGCAGTTTTCGGAGCGTTGTTACTGCTGTCGGTTGTTTGTTCCGTTGTACCCGTAGTCGTAGCTCTCACAGCTCTATCCAAACTTGCCTCCTTCTGCCGTCGTTCGCTTATTGTCTTATTCTTCTGACCTTTTCCGTTCGGACTGAGGGAATGATCGCGCAGGGCTCGTGGTGACACTTTCACAGTGCTTGTACCATTGTTTACCGCGTCGATGGCATTGTGCGGTGCGGTTTTAGCTGGAGATTTTTTCGGAATGGTTGCTGCTGCTGCTGCTGCCGTAGCTATCGTTGCGGTTGGTGTGCTGCGCGTTTCCTCCTCCATTTCATCGTCCGCTTCACCGGATGAGTAATCTTCACTCGCATCCGCCACCGGAACGATTGCTTTCTTTCCCTGTCGCTTCTTATGGCTACGTCCACCGGCGCCCGACGTCGCAGGAGCTGTTTTATGGCGCAGCTTACTACTGCTCGAACCGAGAGCGTTACCGGCGGTGACCGCTGCATCCTTCTTAGTGGGTGAAAGCACTCCCGAGCCCGCGGTCGACGATGATGATGACGAGGAAGGTAACTGTTGAGAGATATGTCAAACACCAATTCAATTAGAAATGCCATAATAAGAACTAAATGTGTCTCTAGTTTCGTACAATCATGTCAATTAAATGTCAACAGTTAAAATGGCCAAAATCCGATTGAATTTGAATTAAAACGGTCAAACTAGTAGCATTTAGAAGAAAAGTACATTATGGGAAGCTTATTGTATCGTACAGTATTGGACAAAACATTTGCAACAAGTCAGTCCCAATCATGAATCTCTACATAGAAGGATTATAAAAAGTAAATTGGAATAAACATGATTTGTAGTTTGTACAATCAATACTTGTACTTGATTATTATAACAAAAGCATTAATTTTTCATGCATATAAATTCATAAAAAACAGGAATAATAAACAGCCAATGTTTGCCTCCTGGATAAAACAAGTGCAATTTTGCGTTTCGTTTACCAAAATCAATTTGGTTTGTAATATTTCAATATTAATTATTCATTATTAATGATGTTTTGTCGGCCCGGTGGTGATGCGACAGCGGCGCCGGTCTTCACACGGCAGGACCGGGGTTCAAGTCTCATCTGGGCCGTTCCCCCATAGTGAGGATTGACTAACCAACTATGCGGTATCAATAAGTCTAGTAAGCCAGAAATGGCAGGCATGACCTAAGAGGTCGTTAGGCCAAGAAAGAAGAAGAGAAAGAAGAAGAAAGAAGAAGAAGATGTTTTGTGGAATTGCTGCCCAAGCCTTTTGTGTTTGGGCAAACAACTGATCCTCGTTTCGAACACAGGTTCTCGATGGTGGTGAGTCCCCCTCACCATTATTTGGTTATCCTTATACCACAGACCACTTTGGCGGTGTGCTTGGAGTCGTTATTTTGTTGGAAGAAACATTTTAGGCATTTTTCTTTTAGCATAAGGCAGCATAACGTCTTACAGAATGTAATTGAACATGAAATGGTCCGTGATTCCAACGATTCGATGAATTGGACCAAGACCGTTCGCAGAAAACCATCCCTAGGGACCTTCACATTGCCTGCACCATGTTTGACCGCATCCGAAAATGTTGAACTTTGACTCATTAGCGAACAGAATCGTCAGCCATTTTTGCATATCCCAACCCAATATGAGATTGAGCAAACAGGAATCTTTCGCTGCTGGTTCCTAAGTGAAATCAGAGGTTTTCTTCGCAGGACGTCGAGAGAATAAATCGCTGTTTGCAACGTGAGGGAAGATTTAAAAGGATCCTGACGATCACATAGCGTCCTCTCTTGACGTGGTGAACCGTTGGTCTTCCACCTCTATTGTCCACAGAAATCTTGCCGGTTAAACTAACCTTTAAGTACAGTCTAGAAACAGTTCATTTTTTCACCAGGTATTCGTAACAAATTTTTTTTGTGACTTTCAGTGGAATAAATCCAACAAAGAGAGAAGTTGCACTTGTTTTGACCAGTTGAAAATGGCTCTTGTCAGCAAAACACTACCGGCGAACTTCCAGTTGCCAGTTTATAGCTTGCAATAATCATCGAGAAAAAATATCCACAAAAAAACATCTGGATGTAAGTAGAGATTTGAAGTCGAGTTGGTCGCTTGTCTCCTAACCATGAACAAACAGTGTCCAAATAATTACCATTTGTAACGCGATGGACGCTGCTTCGTGCGTCGTGTGCTGCTGCTGCTTCTGCCTCACCGATCCAGCCGTTGAGGAGCTGGTTCGAAATGATTTCGCTTTCTCTACAGCCTGTACCGCCGTTTCCGAGGGTTCTTCACTTTCGACCGTGTTTGCCGGACTGCTCGCCAAACGCTTTGAGTTGCGCATTCCCGCACCGCCACCGGTTCGCTTGTTAGCAACCCCAGCCGGAACCAGCGGGGACGAGCGTTGATCTGCTTCCGTGTCTATGGTACGCCCAAATACGCCGCCGTTTACTGTGTCACCACCGTCTCGGGTGGATGATTTGAGCGGTCGAGTCCTCGGCTCACAAACGGGTGCCCGTGTTTGTTCCAGGTCGGCCTCTTGCTCGGAGTCGGAAAGTCTCATATTCAATCGCTTTCGCCGAAGACCACCAGCCCGACCACCGGAAACGGGCGAAGTGTCCTTCAGCAGATTGTTGTAGGCGGGCGTTTTTTCCTCTACAGTTTCTTCCGAATCCAGTCGACGTCGCTTCCGGAGCCTTTCGAACGTGTTTGCACCCCCGAGTTTAGTAGATTCCTTCTCCTGCTTCACGGTGCGTCCTCGCTTCCGACCACCGATCGCCGTAGCAGCATTAGTATTGGTGCGTGCGGTAAGGGCAGCTACCACCGTGTCATCCTCATCCGAATGGTCTTCCTCTTTCAAGGCATGCGATTTGTTATTAACACGCGAACCGGTGCTTTCCGACGAGGCGGCTGCTGCCGGTGGTAACGGTGACGGATCTCGTCCACGCTTTTTTCTTCGACCCGACGATTCACCCTTCCGATGGGTCTGTTGCGATGATCCAGCGGCAACGCTACCACCTTTAACGGTTCGCAATGCTTTGTGTTGCTCCTTCTCTTCCCGATCCGATTCTTCCTCGGGTTTCGGAGTAACGACGGCCGGGCTCATCCGGTCGGCAGCATCAGGCACCACCGCATCATTGTCCGGTGCCGCTTCGTTCACCTCCATCGGAATATTGCTACTGTCGAGCTCGGAATATGATGCCGTACTGGAGAGAAACAATGGCGTCCATCGGAGACACTCCTTCTCGATGGCAAGACGCGCCCGGGATCGTACCATACGCTCGTGCTGCTTGTCGACCAACCGCCAGTCGATGCAAATGAGCGGCTGGTACACCTTGAAGCCACCGCCACGATCGATCTTGCGGTACTTGATGAAGGATAGTAGCTGCAGTGCCAGCACAATGTCCGGTATGACCATGCCCGTTTCCTGCGAGATCTGCTGTATCGAGAGTGGCTCCGAGCGGCGCCGGTATTCGTGCAAATAGTTCAGTACGGTCGATTTCCAGTACGCGTAGTACGACACGCGGCCCAGATCGGACAGTGGCTTTTCCGGCGTGCCCGGTTGACCTTCCTCCCGGCTAAGCAGGTAGCTGAAATCGATCAGAAACCGACCGTAGCCCTGCCGCTGGTACTGGGGCATCGTCATAATGCAGGACACGTTGTACTTTTGCTGACAGTGCTTTTCCTTCGAAAAGTACCCGACCAGATGGTAGCCCTTGCGATCGTAGCGCGTCAGCACGTAGAACAGGAACGGTTCCACGTCGTAGTACAGCGTTTTGTGATCGAGAAACAGCTTCGCCAGCAGGCACAGATTTTGACAGTAGATTTTGTTCGCGTTTCCATCCACCTCGAACACGGACACACCGTCATGGCGGTAAATCTCCGTACCGGGCGGATTGCGCCAGGAACATTTGTCCTGATGCCTTTGCAGTACCGCCTTGCTTTTGGTGTACTTCAGGCAGAACTCACAGAGGAAAAGCTTCGGTAGCCTAGTGGAAGAATAGTTCAATTCATTAGTGTAAACGGTGCGTCTGCTTCACTGATGTGAGCAAGTAGCCTTACCTAGCATACTCCTGCGGAAAGGGACTTGAATACCACGTTTCGATTTCGTACTTTCCGAATTCGATAGCCGCCGGACAACGGTCCTGCGCTGCCATCAGCTTCGATGGCGACTGCTGGAGAATACTGTTCGAGCTCTGGTGGCTGGGACGATCGGGTGAAAAGTGTCGGCCACGTTCACTGTTGTTGTTGTTGTATTTGCTAGCTGTCTTCGACACGCCAACCACAATCTTTGTCGACTGCTCGCGCACGTACTTGTACAGCTCGGCATCCTGCTGCGTCACACCTTCCGGGAGCGTTTGTTTTTCTGCGTTTGGAAACGAAACGGAGGGTCAATCGTGGCATCACTTCCGGAGTAGATTTCAGGCGTGGTAAAGAATGCTTACCTATAGCATCTTCATTGGTTGAATCGTATGGATTTTTGTAAGGTACTGGTAGACTGATAGCTTCTGTACTCCCCTTCGGATCTTTATCCCCTGTGAGTAATCTGTGTTCAAATGGGGGGTTAGTAAAAAAGAATTTAAGTAAACGGAATTTCTAAAACATTTAGGTTCTATCTACCTTTTTCGCTTCTTTTCGCCCGTTGCTGGTCGCATTATACTGGACTTTCGATCACTGTCCCTGGATTGACTTAAACAGTCGGAGCATCTTAAGGGATAAACAAACGTAGCGCATGAAAAAAAGCCCCGTTCACGATTGTGCTTACCGTGCCGAGTCAAACACTTACCTCCAAGCGGTTTTGCATTTTTTCATCTCTGACAGCGGTGGATTAAGACAGGACAGGTGAAAATGTTTCTTACAGCTCCAACAGTCCAGCAAACAAACACCCTTCACACCGTCCTCATCGTCGTCCTGGTTCGCACACGCATCACACACCTTGCACTCCTCACAGTGCCACATGTTGCCCTTTTCCAGCAAGCGTGAGAGCGTCACCGTTCTGCTGCTGCTTTGTCCTCCATTTCCGTTCGCACAGCTGTCGTGCAGCCCCGCTCCACAACTGCTGCAGCTGGTTAGTGTTTCACACTCATCGTCGGACGCGTTACCGTCCGCTTCCTGGCACACCACACAAATGCTTCCGTCAACCGAACGCTAAAATGCAGATAAAAAAGGGGAAGAATCAATCCACTATCAAATGCTAATCGTCTGAAAAGTATCCTAAAGACTAGAAACTTACATCTAAATGCTTGCTGCCACGCTTTTTCGGTGAGGTCGATTTGCGTTTCGTGATCGGCTTAAACACCGGGCCCGGTTTGTACAGTCGGCCCTCCTGCATGATCGTATCCTCCCCGAGCGCAATCCGGATCGCATTGCGGATCACGCTCTTGTAGTCCGTGTCGGGCGCTATGTGCAGGTTGTTCGTCTGCTGGACATAGTTTTCGATCGATTTCTGTGACGACCCATCGAACTCGCCAAGATCGCGTACCGCTTTCGCTACCAGCCGCGATAGGTTGCTGTCGTTTGTGACGTTGATGACACGGCGCTGGGTCGAGGTGGGCGCCTTGTACGAATGCAACCCCTTGTTGTACACCTTCAGCACCGAACCGGCCTCAACCGCTTCCTCCAGCTTTTCCGCCACAATGTCCTCGTGGAACTTGTGGTGGCTGCCGATGGCTTGGCAGATGCGCTGTATGCTGGGCCGCTGCTTCTGGAACCGGATGCGTCGTATCGCCTCCAGGATCCACTCTTT
>KZ063003.1:34287-86535 GCA_002091835.1 Anopheles maculatus
AGAGTGGATCCTGGAGGCGATACGACGCATCCGGTTCCAGAAGCAGCGGCCCAGCATACAGCGCATCTGCCAAGCCATCGGCAGCCACCACAAGTTCCACGAGGACATTGTGGCGGAAAAGCTGGAGGAAGCGGTTGAGGCCGGTTCGGTGCTGAAGGTGTACAACAAGGGGTTGCATTCGTACAAGGCGCCCACCTCGACCCAGCGCCGTGTCATCAACGTCACAAACGACAGCAACCTATCGCGGCTGGTAGCGAAAGCGGTACGCGATCTGGGCGAGTTCGATGGGTCGTCACAGAAATCGATCGAAAACTATGTCCAGCAGACGAACAACCTGCACATAGCGCCCGACACGGACTACAAGAGCGTGATCCGCAATGCGATCCGGATTGCGCTCGGGGAGGATACGATCATGCAGGAGGGCCGACTGTACAAACCGGGCCCGGTGTTTAAGCCGATCACGAAACGCAAATCGACCTCACCGAAAAAGCGTGGCAGCAAGCATTTAGATGTAAGTTTCTAGTCTTTAGGATACTTTTCAGACGATTAGCATTTGATAGTGGATTGATTCTTCCCCTTTTTTATCTGCATTTTAGCGTTCGGTTGACGGAAGCATTTGTGTGGTGTGCCAGGAAGCGGACGGTAACGCGTCCGACGATGAGTGTGAAACACTAACCAGCTGCAGCAGTTGTGGAGCGGGGCTGCACGACAGCTGTGCGAACGGAAATGGAGGACAAAGCAGCAGCAGAACGGTGACGCTCTCACGCTTGCTGGAAAAGGGCAACATGTGGCACTGTGAGGAGTGCAAGGTGTGTGATGCGTGTGCGAACCAGGACGACGATGAGGACGGTGTGAAGGGTGTTTGTTTGCTGGACTGTTGGAGCTGTAAGAAACATTTTCACCTGTCCTGTCTTAATCCACCGCTGTCAGAGATGAAGAAATGCAAAACCGCTTGGAGGTAAGTGTTTGACTCGGCACGGTAAGCACAATCGTTTTCATGCGCTACGTTTGTTTATCCCTTAAGATGCTCCGACTGTTTAAGTCAATCCAGGGACAGTGATCGAAAGTCCAGTATAATGCGACCAGCAACGGGCGAAAAGAAGCGAAAAAGGTAGCTACTAACTCAATGTTTTAGAAATTCCGTTTACTTAAATTCTTTTTTCCTAACCCCCCATTTGAACACAGATTACTCACAGGGGATAAAGATCCGAAGGGGAGTACAGAAGCTATCAGTCTACCAGTACCTTACAAAAACCCATACGATTCAACCAATGAAGATGCTATAGGTAAGCATTCTTTACCACGCCTGAAATCTACTCCGAAAGTGATGCAACGATTGACCCTCCGTTTCGTTTCCAAACGCAGAAAAACAAACCCTCCCGGAAGGTGTGACGCAGCAGGATGCCGAGCTGTACAAGTACGTGCGCGAGCAGTCGACAAAGATTGTGGTTGGCGTGTCGAAGACAGCTAGCAAATACAACAACAACAACAGTGAACGTGGCCGACACTTTTCACCCGATCGTCCCAGCCACCAGAGCTCGAACAGTATTCTCCAGCAGTCGCCATCGAAGCTGATGGCAGCGCAGGATCGTTGTCCGGCGGCTATCGAATTCGGAAAGTACGAAATCGAAACGTGGTATTCAAGTCCCTTTCCGCAGGAGTATGCTAGGTAAGGTTACTACATGCTCATCAGTGAAGCAGACGCACCGTTTACACTAATGAATTAAACTATTCTTCCACTAGGCTGCCGAAGCTTTTCCTCTGTGAGTTCTGCCTGAAGTACACCAAAAGCAAGGCGGTACTGCAAAGGCATCAGGACAAATGTTCCTGGCGCAATCCGCCCGGTACGGAGATTTACCGCCATGACGGTGTGTCCGTGTTCGAGGTGGATGGAAACGCGAACAAAATCTACTGTCAAAATCTGTGCCTGCTGGCGAAGCTGTTTCTCGATCACAAAACGCTGTACTACGACGTGGAACCGTTCCTGTTCTACGTGCTGACGCGCTACGATCGCAAGGGCTACCATCTGGTCGGGTACTTTTCGAAGGAAAAGCACTGTCAGCAAAAGTACAACGTGTCCTGCATTATGACGATGCCCCAGTACCAGCGGCAGGGCTACGGTCGGTTTCTGATCGATTTCAGCTACCTGCTTAGCCGGGAGGAAGGTCAACCGGGCACGCCGGAAAAGCCACTGTCCGATCTGGGCCGCGTGTCGTACTACGCGTACTGGAAATCGACCGTACTGAACTATTTGCACGAATACCGGCGCCGCTCGGAGCCACTCTCGATACAGCAGATCTCGCAGGAAACGGGCATGGTCATACCGGACATTGTGCTGGCACTGCAGCTACTATCCTTCATCAAGTACCGCAAGATCGATCGTGGCGGTGGCTTCAAGGTGTACCAGCCGCTCATTTGCATCGACTGGCGGTTGGTCGACAAGCAGCACGAGCGTATGGTACGATCCCGGGCGCGTCTTGCCATCGAGAAGGAGTGTCTCCGATGGACGCCATTGTTTCTCTCCAGTACGGCATCATATTCCGAGCTCGACAGTAGCAATATTCCGATGGAGGTGAACGAAGCGGCACCGGACAATGATGCGGTGGTGCCTGATGCTGCCGACCGGATGAGCCCGGCCGTCGTTACTCCGAAACCCGAGGAAGAATCGGATCGGGAAGAGAAGGAGCAACACAAAGCATTGCGAACCGTTAAAGGTGGTAGCGTTGCCGCTGGATCATCGCAACAGACCCATCGGAAGGGTGAATCGTCGGGTCGAAGAAAAAAGCGTGGACGAGATCCGTCACCGCTACCACCGGCAGCAGCCGCCTCGTCGGAAAGCACCGGTTCGCGTGTTAATAACAAATCGCATGCCTTGAAAGAGGAAGACCATTCGGATGAGGATGACACGGTGGTAGCTGCCCTTACCGCGCGCACCAATACTAATGCTGCTACGGCGATCGGTGGTCGGAAGCGTGGACGCACCGTGAAGCAGGAGAAGGAATCTACTAAACTCGGAAGTGCAAACACGTTCGAAAGGCTCCGGAAGCGACGTCGACTGGATTCGGAAGAAACTGTAGAGGAAAAAACGCCCGCCTACAACAATCTGCCGAAGGACACTTCGCCCGTTTCCGGTGGCCGGGCTGGTGGTCTTCGGCGAAAGCGATTGAATATGAGACTTTCCGACTCCGAGCAAGAGGCCGACCTGGAACAAACACGGGCACCCGTTTGTGAGCCGAGGACTCGACCGCTCAAATCATCCACCCGAGACGGTGGTGACACAGTAAACGGTGGCGTATTTGGGCGTACCATAGACACGGAAGCAGATCAACGCTCGTCCCCGCTGGTTCCGGCTGGGGTTACTAACAAGCGAACCGGTGGCGGTGCGGGAATGCGCAACTCAAAGCGTTTGGCGAGCAGTCCGGCAAACACGGTCGAAAGTGAAGAACCCTCGGAAACGGCGGTACAGGCTGTAGAGAAAGCGAAATCATTTCGAACCAGCTCCTCAACGGCTGGATCGGTGAGGCAGAAGCAGCAGCAGCACACGACGCACGAAGCAGCGTCCAACGCGTTACAAATGGTAATTATTTGGACACTGTTTGTTCATGGTTAGGAGACAAGCGACCAACTCGACTTCAAATCTCTGCTTACATCCAGATTTTTTTTTGTGGATATTTTTTCTCGAATCGTAAGCTAAATTAGTCCCACTCGACTCCAAATGGGGCCTGTCTTACACATACAGTATTGGACAAAACATTTGCAACTGTGTAGATGTTTGCCACATGATTATTGCAAGCTGTAAACTGGCAACTAGAAGTTCGCCGGTAGTGTTTTGCTGACAAGAGCCATTTTCAACTGGCCAAAACAAGTGCAATTTCTCTCTTGTTGGATTTATTCCACCGAAAGTCACAAAAACAATTTGTTACGAATACCTGGTGAAAAAATGAACTGTTTCTAGACTGTACTTAAAAGTTAGTTTAACCGGCAAGATTTCTGTGGACAATAGAGGTGGAAGACCAACGGTTCACCACGTCAAGAGAGGACGCTATGTGATCGTCAGGATCCTTTTAAATCTTCCCTCACGTTGCAAACAGCGGTTTTTTCTCTCGACGTCCTGCGAAGACCACCTCTGATTTCACTTAGGAACCAGAAGCAAAAGATTCCTGTTTGCTCAATCTCATTATTGGGTTGGGATATGCAAAAATGGCTGACGATTCTGTTAGCTAATGAGTCAAAGTTCAACATTTTCGGATGCAGTCAAACATGGTGCAGGCAATGTGAAGGTCCCTAGGGATGGTTTTCTGCGAACGGTCTTGGTCCAATTCATCGAATCGTTGGAATCACGGACCATTTCATGTTCAATTACATTCTGTAAGACGTAGAGGCCGACCTGGAACAAACACGGGCACCCGTTTGTGAGCCGAGGACTCGACCGCTCAAATCATCCACCCGAGACGGTGGTGACACAGTAAACGGTGGCGTATTTGGGCGTACCATAGACACGGAAGCAGATCAACGCTCGTCCCCGCTGGTTCCGGCTGGGGTTACTAACAAGCGAACCGGTGGCGGTGCGGGAATGCGCAACTCAAAGCGTTTGGCGAGCAGTCCGGCAAACACGGTCGAAAGTGAAGAACCCTCGGAAACGGCGGTACAGGCTGTAGAGAAAGCGAAATCATTTCGAACCAGCTCCTCAACGGCTGGATCGGTGAGGCAGAAGCAGCAGCAGCACACGACGCACGAAGCAGCGTCCAACGCGTTACAAATGGTAATTATTTGGACACTGTTTGTTCATGGTTAGGAGACAAGCGACCAACTCGACTTCAAATCTCTGCTTACATCCAGATTTTTTTTTGTGGATATTTTTTCTCGAATCGTAAGCTAAATTAGTCCCACTCGACTCCAAATGGGGCCTGTCTTACACATACAGTATTGGACAAAACATTTGCAACTGTGTAGATGTTTGCCACATGATTATTGCAAGCTGTAAACTGGCAACTAGAAGTTCGCCGGTAGTGTTTTGCTGACAAGAGCCATTTTCAACTGGCCAAAACAAGTGCAATTTCTCTCTTGTTGGATTTATTCCACCGAAAGTCACAAAAACAATTTGTTACGAATACCTGGTGAAAAAATGAACTGTTTCTAGACTGTACTTAAAAGTTAGTTTAACCGGCAAGATTTCTGTGGACAATACAGGTGGAAGACCAACGATCCACCACGTCAAGAGAGGACGCTATGTGATCGTCAGATGCTTTAAGAAGGATCCTTTTAAATCTTCCCTCACGTTGCAAACAGCGGTTTTTTCTCTCGACGTCCTGCGAAGACCACCTCTGATTTCACTTAGGAACCAGAAGCAAAAGATTCCTGTTTGCTCAATCTCATTATTGGGTTGGGATATGCAAAAATGGCTGACGATTCTGTTAGCTAATGAGTCAAAGTTCAACATTTTCGGATGCGGTCAAACATGGTGCAGGCAATGTGAAGGTCCTTAGGGATGTCTTTCTGCGAACGGTCTTGGTCCAATTCATCGAATCGTTGGAATCACGGACCATTTAATGTTCAATAACATTCTAAAAGACGTCATGCTGCCTTATGCTGAAAGAAAAATGCCTTTAAAATGTTTATTCCAACAAAATAACTACCCCAAGCACACCGCCAAAGTGGTCTGACAGTGGTATATGGATATAGGGGATTTAACGAACACAGCGGCGGGAAGTTGCAATCGGTTCAATCTGTCAAATCAGTTCAATCTTTCAACCTTACAAGTGTCAGTCATTTGTTTATTGTGTTCGTAAAATCCCCTATATGATTAACATTTGCTCTGTTATTTTTGCAAATACCTTCTCAGCAACCGAATTTCGCCGCCAATGGATTGCACATCTATGCTATGTGATTCAAACTAGCGTGATACCGGATGAAATGTGCAATTATATGGATCGAAACCCTGTAATGAATACTTAATATTGAAATATTGCAATCCAAATTGATTTTGGTAAACGAAACGCAAAATTGCACTTGTTTCATTCACGAGGCAAACATTGGCTGTTTATTATTCCTGTTTTTATATGAATTTATATGCATGAAAAATTATTGCTTTTGTTATAATAACCAAGTACAAGTATTGTTTGTACAAATTACAAATCATGTTTATTCCAATTTACTTTTTATAATCCTTCTATGTAGAGATTCATGATTGGGATTGACTTGTTGCAAATGTTTTGTCCAATACTGTACGATACAATAAGCTTCCCAAAATGTACTTTTCTTCTAAATGCTTCTAGTTTGACCGTTTTAATTCAAATTTCAATCGGATCCTGGCCACTTTAACTGTTGACATTTAATTGACATGACTGTACGAAACTAGAGACACATTTAATTTCTGTTATGACATTTCTAATTGAATTGGTGTTTAACATATCTCTCAACAGTTACCTTCCTCGTCATCATCATCGTCGACCGCGGGCTCGGGAATGCTTTCACCCACTAAGAAGGATGCAACGGTCAGCGCCGGTAACGCTCTCGGTTCGAGCAGTAGTAAGCTGCGCCATAAAACAGCTCCTACGACGTCGGGCGCCAGTGGACGTAGCCATAAGAAGCGACAGGGAAAGAAAACAATCGTTCCGGTGGCGGATGCGAGTGAAGATTACTCATCCGGTGAAGCGGACGATGAAATGGAGGAGGAAACGCGCAGCACACCAACCGCAACGATAGCTACGGCAGCAGCAGCAGCAGCAACCATTCCGAAAAAATCTCCCGCTAAAACCGCACCGCAAAATTCCATCGACGCCGTAAACAATGGTACAAGCACTATGAAAGTGTCACCACGAGCCCTGCGCGATCATTCCCTCAGCCCGAACGGAAAAGGTCAGAAGAATAAGACAATAAGCGAACGACGGCAGAAGGAGGCAAGTTTGGATAGAACTGTGAGAGCTACGACTACGGGTACAACGGAACAAACAACCGAAAGCAGTAACAACGCTCCGAAAACTGCGCACGAAAATAGTACAACAACCATACCGAATGAACCGGAAAGCCCAAGCAATGTCACGCAAGCGACAGGCGACAAACCGACACAACAAAACCATTCTACGGAAGCTACAAATGAGGTGGTTTCTGAAGGTTCCAAAGACGATACATCGAAGCAAGAATGCGTCGTGCAAAGCAACCGTTCTTCTGCCGAAGGTGGCACTAGTTCCGTCATTAGTCGATCCACAGGCAATCGAAGTTCCTTAGAGCAGACAAAGGAAAATGTGCCCAGCAAAGCCGAACAGAAGGAAGGAGTAATACTGCAGGCACCTTCCTCGACACCGGGTACGCCCGAGAAGAAGGATTCTAATCGGTCGGTTGCGAACAAAGAATCATACACTCGGCCAAGCCCAACAAAAGCATCCGAGCAGGGCAAGAACGATGCCACGAAAGTAACGCACCAAAGCAGTGCTAGTAGTAGCGTTATAAGCGAGTCGTTGCCACTTGTGAACGGAGTAGAGATCAACGAAAAAATCTCTGTGATAACTGAATCAAAAAACTGTCTCACAACAACAGCTGAACCGTTGGTGCAGTCGACTGTTTCGGAGCCCAGCAGCCAAGGACGCGATACGAACGCTTCCGGACCGAATGTAACAACACCGGAGAAGAAAACTGTCGGTACGATGGTCGATCCTGGTCAGACGGCGAATGGTAGTGCCGACGATTGTCGCTCGCCCAATCCGAAGCTCCCGCCGACCGATGTGGACAACAGTACAAATCGAACATCCGTTGAGCGTGCTGCGAATGGCGCCAATAATACAGCCAGTGTGTTGAAGATCAACGAAAATTACGACAAACATCATCACAACCAGCACCAGCAACAGCATCACGCAGAACCGGCCCGTAACCGACCGAAAGTGATTGTGGACAGTATCTCAAGCAGCACCTCCTCGGGCGAACCAAAAGCGAATGAAGAACCGGCAACGGACGCATCTAAAACGACGGAAGTTATTAGGGCAAGGGAAGATTCAAACGAGACTCCCGTGAAAAGCACCGACACGGGAATAATCCAACAAACGTCGGCAATCGTACCAGCTGTCCAGCAATCGACACCCGCCACGGTGCACGAGATGGCAATGCACAAGAAAAAGTTTATGAAAACGATGGACACCAACACCGTTGACACCGCGTCACCGCAGCCAGCAAAACCTTTGGCAAACGAAAAATCCGATCAGTCTGTAATTAAGCAGAACGATGAGGTGACCAAGCTGGCAAGCTTTACGCACGCTCCATCCGGCATTAGCAACAGCACGAATGTGTCTGGTTCCTTAGCCTCATCAACGGGCAGCGAAGTTGCAAGCGGTCCTGGTGCTGTGGACGTTCGGAAGGAAAAGTCGCCGTCCAAATCTAGCAGTTCTACTGCATCCTCCTCAACCGGTGCTTCTGTGACCACCGGGGGATCGTCCAAGAGTGCAAAAAACGAATCGCTTAAAATGACGTCCTCGCACAGTAGTGCGGCTAAGGTTTCCGAAAGTTCCGCCACTAGCAGCACGGCTACTTCCTGCGCAACGGCGGTTGTAACGAGTGCTGCTGCCGCACTGATGGACGTTGGTGGAAAGCGAAACGATTCTAGCACGATGACGGGATACGGAGGTGGAGAACCAAAGGCGGAAACGAAACGCGGCAAGGATAAATCTGCATCTGCTGCGAATGGTGGTGGATTGTCCGCTACCAACAGCACCAACCTTATAGCTTCTGCTCCAGTGAGCGTACCAGAGGAAGGCGCTAAAACGAGCCGCAGTAACTCATCTTCGTCCTCATCGGCAAGCGAACAACAGCCGCATACGGTGGGCAAACGGTCTGGTTCTACATCGTCGTCCACCAGTTCCTCGGGTTCGGGATCGAGTAGTACGAAAGGCGACCATTCTGCTTCATCATCCAGTACAGCGATGGCATCTGTGGGCACTGGTGGAACTGCTGGTACGACTTCTTCCAAGCGTTCGGAAGCAAATGCACGCAAGGAAGCAATGAAGCATAATGCGGCAAGTTCGTACGGTCAAGGTGCCAACAGCAGCAACACCACAACCCCAACAGCCAACAGCCATTGCAAAGTGTTGCAGCAAGAAAGTCATCAAGCTCACCAGCAGCAGCAGCAGCAGCAGCAACAGCAGCACCTACAACAGCAGCAACAACACCTGCAGCAGCAGCAGCAACAGCAACAACATCAGCATTCACAGCAACATTCGCAGCATCATCCGTCTCAACATCCGCAAAATCCGCATCAGCATCATCAGCAACAGCAGCAGCAACAGCAACAGCAACACCATCAACAACAGCAGCATCAGCAGCAACAACAGCAGCAGTACCACATGAACTCCAAGTCATCGGCCAACATGTCACCGCTGCTGATGGAAGGTGCAAGCGTTACTACACCCTCCGCCGGATCTTCAATGCAAACCGGTATGGGCGGTGCTGGCATCACGAACAACCTACCCGTAAGCTCATCGCCATCGTTAGGAGTTGCCGGGAACGTGCACAGCGGAAGTATGATGATGTCGTCCGGTCCTCCTGGAGCGATGGGTCCTACGGGCGGGATGAGCATGAACAATGCAGCGTCCACCTGTCGTACGGATAAACACGCAACGGCCTCCAAACATTCGATGCACGACCCAAAGACGACGATCGATCTGAACAAGATGTCGTCCCAGTTCCCTGGCATCAATCAGCTGCCCAGCTATGCACCCTCGCAGTACTGGCAGCTGGAGCCGTACTACCAGAGCTACAACCTTACGCATCTGGACACGAGCAGTCAGAAATCGCCGAACAAGTTCCATCTCGATCTAGCGACCAGCATGGCGTACGGAAGCTTTCCCTCCAACTTGTACTCTTCGTTCCAGCATCAGGAACAACAGTACCAGCAAGTCGCTCCGGCGGCGGCCTCTTCAACACCGGCCTATCAGCCGAAGGAGCGAAACACCGTAAAGTCGGACCGTAAAGGAACTTCCGGCGATCAATCGTCCTCCTCCTCAACATCAACCGGAGGAACCAAGCATGGGAAATCCTCGTCCAAGTCCAACGCGAACGCCTCTGCAACTGCTGATGATGGAAGCAAGTTTAAGGGTAACAACACCCCGGACGTTCACCATCTCTCGCAACATTCCACGCAACAGCAGCAGCAGCAACAACAGCAACATCAGCAGCAACAGCAACTGTGTCCGTCGCCGTACGACACGGGGCTGTTGTGTGCGAAAGCGAACCAATACCATCATCTGTCCTCTGCCCAGGTCGTACAGCATCCTCACCAGCTTGCGCAGCAACATCACCAGCATCAGCAACAGCAACACCAGCAACAACATCAGCATTATCAACATCAGCAACAGCAACAACACCCACAGCAACACACGCAGCACAAATCGATCCAGAAGAACAAAAACGATTCCACCAACAAGCTGAACGATTCCTCGTGTATGGTAGCCGGGGCAGCAAAGTCATCGCCCGCGGTCAATGATCCGGCCACTGCCGCCTCCTGTCACGCCTCGGTACAGCAGCAAACGATGCATCTGATGGGCAATGGGGATGGCGATGGTGCTACCGGTGCTGGTGGCACCCAGCCGGACATGAAGCAGGGTACGCCGGGTGGTGGTGCGGGCGGTGAACATTCCATCGGTGTGTACACGCCGGAATCAACAACCTCAAACTCGGTGCAGAGTTTGCATCAGTACGGTCAGTGCGATATAGACGTAAGCCAGCTGGGACTGGAATCTCCGGCCAGTATAGCGAGCGATGTGACATCGCAGAATTCGGCCGACGCGATTCGGCCACCGAGCGTTGTGTCGCAGCATGGTGGCTCGATTGGAGGACCTTATTCCGATTGCTCGGTGCATCAACAGCAGCAGCAGCAGCAACAGTTGCAGCAGCAGCATCAGTCACAAATGCACATGGCCATGCACACGCACGTGCCGGAAACGAGTCCACAGCATCCGCCCCAGCAGATGACAATAATCGCTAACAATAGTGGTGGTGCTGGTGCTGGGGCTGGTGGTGGCGCTAGTGGAGGAGCCTCGGGTAATGGAGGTAGTGGTCGTGGCAAGCAGCATCCATCGCAGCAACATCTCGCACAACAGCAACAGCAACAGCAGATAGCACACGGCGGAAATAGTGGTACGGGGCGACAGCGAGCGTCCACACCGAAGGTGAGTCGCAATACACCAACCCCGGGCGCACAGCAGCAACGCCATCAGAGTCGCACGACGCCGCCGGTAGTGAGCAACGTGATACAGCCCATCGTAAGCCCCGGTCACCATCAGCAGCAGCAACAGCAGCAACATCAACAGCAGCAGCAGCAACAGCAAGCAGCAATGCAGGCGGCTTCGCTGAATCAACAGCAGCAACAGCAACACCAGCAGCAACTAGCCCTCCAGCAACAGATGCACCAAACGTACGGACAGTCGCTTAACCATCAAGCGCACAGTCAAAACATGCATCAAGCTGCGGCGAGCGGCGGTTATCTGGGCGCTCAGCTTGCGCTGTCCGGGCAAGCACCACCCTACCCCCAATCACCCACCTCCTACGGAAGCGTTATCCAACACCGGATGTCCAACAACCACACACCGGCCAGTCTGCATAGTCCGCACCAGCGTCTAGGAGCGTCACCCGTGTCCTCGTGTGCCGTATCTTCGGCCAACAACTTTTACGTTCAGCAACAGCAGCAATCGGGTGGCGTAACTCACCCCGGCTCACACACCCCTATCCCTCAGGCACCGACACCCGCTCCGACACCAACACCGACCCCGACGCCGCAGCTTGAGCCTCAATCCTGTCAGGGTGGAGCCACGAGTCAGCAGCTGCAGCAGCAGCAAGGCCCTCAAATATCTTGCCTCTCGAAGCTGCAGCAACTCACCACCAACGTGGACATTTGCAACTCACCGGTCACGCCACCACCATCCGCCCACCACGCTCCACATTCGCACGGTGGGGGTGGACCACCGGGTGGTGGCAGTGGTGCGGCTGGAACCAGCGCCAACCCATCCGCGGGCGGGAAGATGGTGGCGGCCCAGAACGTTGTCCGCAACATATCCACCCCACCGGTGTCGATTCATTCCGCTGCGCAGATGTCCACCATCAACTATCACAAGTACTACACCGGCAACATGAACATGCCCACGATCGCACAGAACGCGGTGGCGGCAGCTGCTGTAGCCGGTGCGGCACGGCGTAATGCTGCTGCTGCGTCGTCCGCCCAGATTCAGCATATGGCGGCGGCGGCAAACCGTTCGAGCAGCGTTAGCCCGAATGTGGCCATCAGTACGAATTTGATGTCCCCGTACGGGTCGCTCAATGGGTACCGGATGACGACGGCTGGCCAGTCACCTGGCACCGGAGGTTACATCGGCAATCCGGCGGCCGGTTTCATCCAGAACTCGGCTCAACTCGGCCCGGTGCAGATGGGCGTGATGAACATGCAGTCACAGTATCAGGACCCGAGCGCGATTCAGCGAGCGCAACAGAACTCGATGTACTCGTCCTACTCGGCCTATCTGCCTCCGATGAGGCGCTGAACATAATAGGTTAGCTAAAGAAGATAAAAAAAACGCGGAAAGCTGTGTTGTTCTACGTACCAGCGAAGGACACGAAGGATTCGGGCGCGCCTTAAGATTACAATACGTGAAAATCCAAAATTGTTTGCCATCCTCCTCGTCGTATGTGTATGTTTATTCGGTTGGGTTTTAATTATTTTCTCTTTTTAATATTACGTTTTGGGAATGCGAGATGATAGTAGCAGCAGCAGAAGGACCTCCACTATTTTGGTTGCAGAGATTTGCACATCCTACTGTAAGCTCAATATTTTATTTCACCTGCGAGCGCGCACCTTCTGTTAGGTCAACTGGCCCGGCTGGTCCGTTGTATCTCTCGCTATATAATTCAACTGCACATACAACCGTACTGTTAGGCAAGTGTAGGTTTACAGATTAGAAGGTAGTAAGAGTGCAGACAACGGTTGCCCAAAACACATTCACAAACTGCAAAAAGCAAACACACACACACACAAGTAGAAAGGAAAGGGATACCATAAAGATAGGCAAAGGATAGTAGGCGTGCACACGTACACAAATAATCAAAGCGTTGGGGCTTTTGTAAATTATAGAAATAGCACGCATCAATCTCGATAAGCAGAGGCGATGGACACACGGAGAAGTGTGTGTGTCCGTTTTATATTTTCCTTCCCGTTTTGGTTGTTCTACTTAGTTAACGCTACCGAGTGGATTGGTCGGTCTCTCGAATTAGTGCGCATATATACATACCTATACATATATAAATATTACAAGGAGTGTAGAATAATAAGGGGGTTTTAACACAAGAAATCACAGACACGAACGAGAAACGGCTCGATTTTATGCCATTGCTCTCGTATAACGTACAACGTCTCGCGTCTCTCGCTCCAGTGGTTTAAGTTAATAGAGGAGTGGGTAGCGCCTATGCTGTTGCAGCGGTTCTACCGCCGGAGTTTGTGGGTAGGTGTGTTTGATGAGTACCTTGTGGTGTCCTGGTGCATCGGCGCGCACTGGCTGGCTGCCGGTCTTACATGTGCAGTAAGACGCTGTGGATGGATGATCTGTTGTGCTGCGATGCTTCTTTTTAAGTCATATATGTAGGTAAGAAAGGACGGGGGACGTTATCATTGAAAGCAACGACATCCCCAAACCCTCACTCACGCTCACACATACACACACCAGTTAAGTTATATGAAAACATTAGACAGATGCAGCGTACGTGAACGCGTACGTCTCGAGACCTGGAGTGTTGAGTTGAGATTGGAGTAAACGGCTACACAAAAAAAACAAACTGCTGCAAAAGCGTATGGGTGCGTTAGTAAGAAATATTAGAAATTGATTAATTAAACTTGTACACATACATCATACACACACACAACCGTGCGTGCGTAAGTTGTTTGAGAAGTATAATAAACAAACAAATCAATCTACACAACACGCTATTAATTCACGGATGTTACAGATTAAGGATAACCATCCGATATCCTGTTAAATGAACGAGTACCAACGGAAATTGGAGTGATTTTATGACCTCTTGCTGCTTGTGGGCTGCGTAATTTGAAGAATTGCTTAGCAAGCACTTCATGCAGTTGCTATTTTCTTCTGTTGGCTCAAGAATAATCTGGTTGCCGGAAGTATAGGGTCTGTGCGCCAGGGAGACGGGCTTGCTTGTCTCCTATTCAATGTGGCGTTAGAGAGGGCCATCCGAGAGTCGGAGGTGGAAACTTCGGGGACCATCTTCTATAAACCACTTCGGATATTGGCATACGCTGATGACGTAGACATCATTGGTTTGAGGCTCTCCTATGTAGCAGAAGCTTACCAAAGGATCGAGAATGCGGCACTGAACCTCGGGTTGAAGATCAACGAGGTAAAAACCAAAATGATGGTGGCACCACCAGCGGCCCTGCTAACAAACACTGATTTACGCAGGGCTGAGGTATAGATAGGTGATCGCACCTTCGAAGTCGTCCAAAATTTCACCTATCTGGGGTCAAAAGTCAGCACGGACAATAACATAGACGTTGAATTGCGCGCAAGGGTGCTGGATACCAACCGGTCATACTACAGCCTGAGGAAACTTCTCCACTCAAAATACCTATCGCGACGGACGAAGCTGGGACTGTACAAAACCTTTATAGTCCCACTACTCGCATACGCCTCTGAGACATGGACTTTGTCCAAAACTGACGAAACCCTCTTAGCCGCGTTCGAGAGGAAGATGCTCAGACGGAGCATCAGATGGAGGAGCCGCTACAACGTCGAACTCTATGATCGACGGTAGGTGATCTCACCATCGTGCAGCGAATTAGACTCGCCAGGCTCCGGTGGGCTGGACATGTCATGAGAATGGCACCGGACGACCCAGCCCGTAAAGTTCTTTTAGGCCATCCACATGGACAGAGGAGGCGTGGTAGGAACAAACTGAGATGGAGTGATGGCGTTGATGCGTCCGCCAGAATGGCCGGGATATTGGATTGACAGACGACGACGCGACGAGCGATAGCTATCGCTAAGAATGAAGTTGAGGTTATTTGTCAAATATTTATAGTCCCATGACTTCCGTACTCCTCCAAGACATGGATTTTGTATAACAGTGAAGCCTCTATCTGGCGCAGGACAATATAAGAGTTAGATACATCAAGCTTCGGTGGATTGGAGGTGTAATTGATTTACACGAGTCATTGGTCATGCTATTGATACTGGAGATGAGAATGATGTCAACCCAGCCCTTAAAACCTTGTTATTTACTGGAGTTCTGGTTTTACTGAGAGATATAGATACATACGTCTGAAGAATTGAAATTACTTTCACTATCAACTTTTTATTTAGTGTCTATTTTGAAAAAAAGATGGCGATTAAGTTTCCTCACCAGGTTCTTCATCTTTCACGCTATTCAGCCACTGAACGTGCATCGGGAGCAGGTCACCCCATCGACTAGCCTTGGCGCAACGATGAACAATTCTACAACAAAAAAAAAACGGTTAATATATATTTGTACAAAGTTGCTGGCGAAACCACTTACTGGCCATGTTTCGACGTGGTAAAGGCAACGTCACGCAGCTTTCCATCTGCCGAACACACGTGACACACGCAATGCTTCGACCGTACAGCAGTCGGACGTACAAGGCGCGGAAACTCGCACGCACTATCACGAGGACCTTTCCGATACACCAGATACGAGTAAAGAATGCTGCCATACTGATGCCCTTCGGTGGACGGAAAACTGCGCGTGTAGGTGGCCTCAAAGTTGCACGGCGTCCCATCATCTTTGACTATCCGAGGGCAGGCTTTCGTGTGGGGACACTAAGAGCAGAGCAAACAAGGGTTTTAAGCGGATTTTTTCAGCGAGTAAGGATGACTGTTTTTCTACAACCCATACCGGTGCAAATAGATGCTTCTCGTCCGTATCGTGATTGCGACGGATGTGGCTACGAATACCGTCCAACAGCTGGAAGCCCGCATTTGAACCCTGCTCGACCAAAATCAAATACTTATCGAACGTATTGTACAGCTGATCGACCAGCTCGTACAACCGACGACGGGACGGTTGATCAAAGAGCGAAAACGCACTCAACACGATATCGTATTTCCGATCCGGATTGGCCGGAAGAAACTGTCTGTAGAACACATTTCGCAACATCGTCGCTTTATTAGGATCGCCCTGGCGCAACACCAGCTCAGCCAGATCGTTCATGTGGCGCGATTTATCCACCGACAGTATCTCAAACAGATGCTCTCGCCAAAAGTCTGTCACGGCCCAGGTGCCGGTCCCAACACCCGCTCCAAAGTCGAGAAAGCTTCGTGGCTTCAGTTCCGGATCGCGTTGATTGATTTCGGTAAAAATGCGATTCAGTACCGCGTATTCAGCATCCGCCCGTCCAATCAGCTGCGTGAGACAGCTGTACTCATCGTGCATGTCAAACGCGGAAGAATTCTGACGCCTTGCACTGGAAGGCATCCGTTCGGTGGATCTATCCGCCGTACCCCGGTTGGATGGTGTATCGAGCGGGAACCATTTGCGCGATCGAACACGATTATTCAACCGTTGGCCATCGGCAATAAGACTCTTGACCGGGTAGTCCTTAACGCATTTAATGATTGCTTCGTGTATTTCTGGCACTATTGCTGTGTTGTTGCACTTGATACGGCCACGATGTTTGCGTGGTTTTAGTCCATGTTCCGTAATTTCCTTCTCAGTGATTGGATCGAGCTCACATTTCACTTTGGTTGTGTAGTGGAATATTGATGAACATAGCTGTAAGCTTTTTGTCGCCAACAGCTTTTCGCAGTGTGTCCTGAAATGGCCTAGTAAAACACTCATCTCTATTGTGCAAGTTGAAACTGCCGGTATTTCCCGTGCACGTTATGTTTATTTGCGCGTTTTGTTTACATTCGGTAGCGTAGCTGTCATTGCACGATTTGACAGTCCGGGCGGCTTATTATGGGCAGGGTTCGTTACGAGCTCTAGTCGGCGGCTAATATTGAACGTTCTTTTGTGTTTCTTTCAAACAGTTCACCGAAAACCGCCATAGTGAAGGTTTACTAGTGAAAGGAAGCACCGGCTGGCTCATACGACAGCTTCGTCGTAATCTTCAATATCATCTCCGTAATCAATCTCGGCCTCAAGCGATGGATTAACCGACCCTCCGATTGTTTCACCCGGCTTCATAACCTTCACACCCTTATCGCCTATCCGCAAGCAATTGAACGATCTACAAAGGTTGGAACATGGATATACAAATCAAAGCCTAATTCCTGGAATGAACGCTCTGCTGCTCACCTGTTGAACAGCTCATATCCCTCGAAGTTCCCGTTCATCTCCATGCACACGTGCATGTTCCGTCCGACAAAGTACACATCGTAAAAGTTGGCACATACTTCGATGAAATCAAAACGGGGCGGATGTACACAGATCGGTTTCGGGTTCTTGCCACTGATGCGATTCTTCGTCAGTACGCGGTTGTTGAATATCATGCGAAACTCAAACGCAAAGTCTTCCGGGACGTAGGTTAGATTCGCACATCCGTTCATGCTAAAAACACCTGCGGAAGAAGGATACGTGGATACAGTGACGCTCGCGGGGTGCATGATATCACGCTAGGGAGTTCTCTTACCCAAACAACAGCTACAGATACCATGCAGACATTTGCATGGACTGGACGGCGATCCGAATGGAGCCGCTGAGAAGGTGGGAAGTTGTTTGCTTTCCGATTGCGGAGTCTCATTTTCTTTGGTTCTGGCGAGGGCTGTAGGTGATTGTAAATGAAGTGAGTGAACTCTTCGTGAAAGATCAGTGTGCAGTGTGCAAAACCTGTTTTAAACCATGCATAATGTGCAAGTCAATTTGGGCAAACTTACAGCGTAAAACGGCACGTAACTCCACAGCCGAAGAAGGTTCCCAATCGTGGCTGTAAATGTTCTTAGCGATCCCGGAAGCTTCTCCTTTCTCAACGAATGCAGCACCGGAGCAGGGAAGCACGTTCAGTAATAACGGCAGTAAACAACACGCCACCGCGCACGCCACACGATCAGTCATCTCTCGATACGCAATGAATTCAAACGAAAGTGAAATTACTTCCGAAACGAGCTTAGCGCTCCCCTCTGCACAGCCGAACGATAAAAGAGAAACTGACCAGTGTCGTCGCGAGTGAAATTGTCTTTTGTCACTGTTCAGCCCTGGTCCCTGCTGAAGATAGTTTGGGAGAGCTCTCGAAGGTGGAATACACGCAGCTGAAAACGTGTGAGATGCTCGCGGCGGGATGCTGCATCGCTTCGTTCGCTCGTCTGCTTTTATCCAGCAGGTCAGCTGGAGAAATACCGGCTCGCACACTTCCACACACACACATAAAGGTAAGCATTTGTTAACCCTTATCTAACGATTGACAACAAACGATAGAGTTGAATGCTGGCGAAAGTGGAATCGTCGTTTGTAACTTTATTCCAAACCTGGGCAGCTCTACTCCGTGGCTATGATAAGCGCCGCGATGGAACTGGTGGATGATGGATGCATTTTTGTGTTAGGTGGAGGGACTTACTTGGACTTGGCTTCCCGAACATTCCGACAACCGGGTATGTTGCATTCGGAAAAAGCACGTTCAGTAACAACGCAGGAGAAACCATTTTCGCGGCACGAATATGCGGGTTCCCATAGAATCACATCTCCCACCTTAACAAGGGATTGCTAACGAGATGCATTGATGCAACTGCCACCTGCATTCGGTAGGTAATTGGGCAGCAATAATTAGAGTTTCCTAAACCATAGATAGAAATAACGATGTTGTTAAAACATACAGGCTGCTGTCACTGTTGCAAACAGTTTGTTTTAAAGGTGAGGGTTGCCGAAACGTATGCAATTCGCATGACACAGGCACCTGTTTCTAATTTCTTGTTTGTTCTTGGAGACAAAGTCGTATAACTGCGATCAGCTTTATCTTCCCGGTGCAAGCCTCTTATGTTGGTGAGGTTCAAAGTAGGAAATCTTTTTTTGAACCTATGAGCACCCCAAGGTCCCATGTCTCGAGAGTAGATTGTTGAGCAGTAACTTCATTTCTTAGTCTTACTTGCTTTGGATGTAATTCTCAAGTGTTTCGTTTTAGTGTTTGTATTAATTAGGGACGGCCCGGTGGTACTGCGACAGCGGCGCCGGTCCTCACACGGCAGGACCGGGGTTCAAGTCTCATCTGGGCCGTTCCCCCATAGTGAGGACTGACTATCCAACTATGCGGTAACAATAAGTCTAGTAAGCCAGAAATGGCAGGCATGACCAAGAGGTCGTTAGGCCAAGAAAGAAGAAGAAGAAGATTAATTAATCACCGTTTTGTTGAAGTAAATGTTTCGCTGAATACAGAAAAAATTGGAGAATATTAGCCAATATCAAATCTCATTCCTCCTTTGTAAAGACTGACTAGTATGAATTGTTCCAATAAGCCTGAAATATGTAAACTAACTATGTGCGTGGCCAGCCTGTTTAGACGAACATGTCTAACTGGTCCTGTTTGATTTTCAAAGAAAGAGGAATAAATTTCTTTCTATTTTCAGGATTTGATTGATTTTGAAGCATAGGGGGAAACATCTGCCAAATAATTCTTATATTAAAACACTAAAATTATTTACGTTAGCCCGATTTTTTTTTGTGGAAGAAGTTCTCGGTAACCATATCCCACTGATCCAGTTTGATTTTGAAAGATAGAAGAGAACAATTTCTTACCATTTTCAATAAATACTCAAGATGTCCCATTTTTACAGATTGCGATGATAATGTCAACGTTAAGTTTCTTTCTGGAGATTTCGGCGAATGACTTTGTTGGAAATTAAATGCTATCGAAAAAACAATTGATGCAGAATCAATTCCCAACCAACAAAAAAACCAAAACCACCAAAAACGTGTGTTGTGCTTTTCATAGTTCAAGATACGGGTTTATTAGTTTTTCGTATGTCTTTAAATCCTACACATCGTAACGTACCCTCAACAAAACGGAAACTCAAAATAAAGCAAACAGAAGAATGCGTTCTCTCCTTAACACCACCTACACCTACTATTATCGCCATCTATCGCATCTTACCGCTTCTATCAATCAATAAAGTAGTCTCCAAAAACAGGAACAAGCGGTGAAGATGGGAGTAGGAAGGGGATACAATAATAGTAAGACGAACTAATGCACTTTACCGTGGTTCCGGAAGAGGAACCAAAACAAAACAAAAAACGCAAACGCGATCGTAGGTTTTTATCTTATTCCCCTGTCAATTGATTCTTTCCTGTGACTTATGCGCGCCTTTACATTGCTTGAGTACCCTTTTCTTATATTCTCCTAGTTTTGCCCGCTGGTTGTGGCCCCTCGCTTCTTTTCGCTCCCAACTTCCCAACTTTTCATTTCATTCCTTCATGTACTTTTGCATACATATCACAGACATTTGTTTCTAGTACGGTTCCTTCCTTTTTCGCATAATTGATCACTTCCCAGGCATTAAGTCTTCACTTGTTTCACTTTCTGATTGTGGACCCATGGTCCACATGGTGCTTCCCCGGGGGATTTTTCATGCTTTTGGACGCTATCGGTCGGTCGATCGGTCCCAACCCAAACGAAAACGTTATTGTGCGCCATTTCAATGTCTCCGATGAGTCCCGGGGGTTCCCCCCGGAAGGGTGACCAGTGTTGCGGTAATTGATATGAAGCTCGGCTTCTACCCCTAATGCAGGGTGCAATTCGATTGCACGCTTACATTCCTTGCTTAAACACGGATACAATCGCACTGTGGATGTGTTCCCCCTTTGAAAGAAAGGGGGAAAATGGGAAAGCTTTTTCGTCCAGTAGTAGTGATATCAATTTAAAATCCGACACATTACACCTCATTCAGCGCTTGCTTTGCTACTAAAGCCAAGCTAAAGCCACATCTCGTCGTCCATCAAGTTGAGCAGGTTGGGGAAAAGGCGAAACCGATAAGCTATGGCACCAATTGCTGATGACGAATTCCAACCCTTAAGCCAACCGATAGGAAACATTATTTACAACACAATAATAACGGTAGCTTAATGTATAAAGGAGAGAACTTAATACGCTCTGCTCTCCGCTCTTTTGCTACATGAAAGTTTTGAGCAAAAAACCGTCCCCATCACGTCACGTTCTACCCAACTACGTTTTGTTGTGTTCTGTTCTACCTTGTATCAAATCTAATCGACACCTTTTTGTCGACGGGCAAATTGCTATCGAGATAAATGGTTCCAAAAAACGCAAGAAAAAAAATACACACACACAAATACAAACGCTAAACCATCCCTCTGCCGTATTACGGGGCAGAGACCGGTAGTTGCGGCTTGTTCGCACGAGAGACAAGAGAAAAACGGTTCTGGTTAGGCGGCGGCGGTGGCGGCGGGTGAGTTTTCTTATGTTTTAAAAATTGGATTTAGCAAAAGCAAAAACAAGAACCGCGCACTGTTGTCCGCATGGGGGAGGTTATTGTTGTTGTTGTTGTTGTTTTTGTTTTGGTTAGTTTGTGTAGCACGGGAAGGAAAAAAAGGGATTTCTCTACTTGGTTCATACACCATTCCTTTGCTGACAATCCGTTGTATTCCCGCTTCTTTCCCTCGCTACTGCTACTTTTACTACGGCTGCTTTAAGGAACAACGCGGTTCACACAGCGGATGTCCTCTCGAAAAAACGGGGAAGAATTGGGGTTATGTTTTGGTGGTTGTGGTGGTGGCGGTTGTTTTGGCATTTCTGTTCTGTCGAGTGTTGTCCCGCAACCCGCAATTCATATTGTATTTGTATAAAAAAGCTACTACTGCCGATGAGTGTTGGTCTTACTCAAGCAACCAACCTCTGACCTGACCTCTAACACACTCTCCGACACATCAGCTACGTATTTTAATCCGGGGGTTTTAAACATATAAAAACAATTATAAATCACTCCTAGAAGGATGAGTCCACCGTATCTCGTCGCAAGCCTCCTAGCGTTAAATGCATGCTTTCTAGGTTCCTCCACAGTCACTCGCTTAATCGCGCTCACTACTACTACTACTTCTTCTTTTTCGTCGTCTTCACCACTATTAAATTAGTTATCAAACTAAGCGTCACAAAAGAAAAGCGTTAATAATAAGTTAAAGATCAACAACGAAACACGTTCTGCTAAAGGTACAAAATCACACATGCGCCTTTTACACATCCAGGCGACGCATTTTCAAATTCCACCCGAAAAAAAAAAACCAAACCTAACCTTTCCCGTTGCCGGCAACGTATCTCCACCTTATCCACGAGATGATTCATTCATCAAACCTTTCCCGCTGCATTCCGTTTCATTCTTTTAAATCCTCTAACTTCATAAAGCTTGCTATGTGGCGTCCTCGTGGAAGTACTGTTGATTTAAGCTACCACTGTCCTGCAGCACGCTGGCACCGTCCGCCGCAATCATTGCGCCAAACAAACTCGGATCGTCACCGCTGCCGTCCGTGGCCGCCGAGTCCTTTATCAGCAGCGAGAGCGTTTCCAGGCTTTTGCGCACCTTGATGATCTGCTCCAGGTTTGAGTTGAGCACGATTTGCGCTTCCTCCTTGCTTTTACTGTGCAAACGCTTCTGCCACCGGAGCACATCGAGATAGAAGTCTGTGTCGTCACCCTGTTGTTAGAAGAAAAAAAAGAAACACATGAGTGGCTTTGCGAATATAGTGCGCACAAAAAAGGCTTACCAATCGAATGGGTGGCGCTGCGAGACGGGCCTGCAAAGCGTGTATTTTGTAGGCAAGAAAGCAGGAAAACAGAGCCATCAGGACAGCCAATATTAATCCTATGTGTATAATACCAAAATCGGAGGGAAGGATGTGCCGGAGCTTTTGCTTAATGAGGGACAGTTTGCTACGCTCGGCACCGTCACCGTAAACACCGCGGGCCGCACCACCACCACCTGGGCCATCGCCCATCAAACCGCCCGCCAGCATCGGAATAGTCTTTTCGCTCTTCAGCCCCTCCAGTGCGCCGGCCGCGACTGCCACCTTGAGAATGGCCGGGCTTTTAACGATCGCGGGCGATTTGAGCAGTAGTTCCTTTTTAAGTTTCTTTTGCTTCTGCAGCACGGTAGAATCTGCGGGAAAATGTTGTTCGGTTGTTGTACTGAAATCTTTCCTTTGGGTTAATTTAGCCTTTGGAACACTTACCATCCGACGATTGATTCGTACCGCCCTCGGTCGCATGCATCAACTGTTTCTCGTGCGAATCGCCCGAATCGAGCAGATCGGGCATTTCGTCCTTCCCGTGGAACGAGCTTTCCATGCCATCGTAACAACTGCTGTCCTCGTCCAACGAACCTTCGGAACCTTCCGCGTGCAACGGTGCCAGCCGGGTATGCTGGATGCTACCGAGCGAATCACTGTGGGGCGTTGTGGCCCGTTCCCACACGCTGCACATCAGATAGTAGGCCGCCTCCCGGCTTAGGAAGCTGCCGAACACGTGCCGATCGTCGCGCGTCTTCACACCGACCGCGTTCGGGAACATGTAGGCCGTCTTCTCGCGCGATATGTCCAGCACGGAAACGGTCGGTATGAGTAGCTATTGGAATGGGGAACGGTCAACGGTCAAAATTTGTGTGTCCACTTTTGCTGTGCACGGGACGGGAACGAACTTTTGCTACCTACCTTTGTCACGTAGCCAAACACGTTCGAGTAGAAGGCGAAGTAGTTCTGTGTAATGTACAGATAACCCTGCAGCAGGATGTCTCCAACAAGAGCGCAGGAAAAGTCTGAAACAAGTGAATGACAACCTGTGAGTGAGGGTTTCTTTTACAGAATTTTCCAGGCCGAAAATGAAGATTTCACATGCCACAACTATGCTTGAATAAACGACAAATTCTTCGACTCAATCGGCATGTGAAGTATGTGACGTTTGTTCAATTAAAATCTGACAAAATTGTTTATTTAACGTGGACAGTGGATCTTTGGCATGGTGTGACTTTTATTGTCGAAATGTCAACCACAAGAAGACAACTTACAGTCCAGCACGACCTCATCGTCCGGAACCTGTGCAAAGTGTTGGGCAAACTTTTTCTGCTCCCACGACATGCCACCCTCCTTCTTCTTGTGGTGCTTTTCCGGCTTGTCGACGGCATCCCGCGTGCTGCTGAACGATTTCAGTGGATGTGGACTAGAGCTGCGGATTGTCGACGACCGTGCCGAAGGTGACAGCGATTTGAGCGATCTGTGAAGAACAAGAACAAAACACACATGCGAACAATTAGATACTGCTTCTTCGTAATGATGGCCTTGAGCCTGAATTGCCGTACGAAGCCCTTATTGACTTCTCCGACACTGCACGCGACGAAGGTCAAGATCAACGAGCGTATAATGTAACAATCGATCGAACGGTCGCCGGTGCATCCATTATTTGTGGGTGAGAAAAGATGCAGCGGTAGCATCCAGTTGCATCGTTAGACCGTTCCAGAGCCATGCCAATCAAGAACAGCTGTTTCTATTCGCTAGCCTGGACACGTGTACTGCGGTACTGTGCGAAGGTGTCAAGATACAACATCGCCGCCATGCAACAAGATGTACTAATTCAATTTGCATTCCATTTGCATCTGATTAGCAGCTGCAGGGTGCCCAGTTTTTCGTCCACAATTTCCCGGCTGGCACCGAGAGCGTTCTGGCGCCTTCGCGTGTACAACATTCGGAGCGGAGCGAACAATTTTATGGTTAAATGAGGTCCATTTGTTATACGAAAGCTTTTCTTTTTATGTACGCTCGACATAATTACATCGCTTTAGCTTTTAGCAACTGCCAAAGAGCTTAAATTTAGAGCTAGAAAGGAACGCATGCAATACTCCACTTTGAAGAGGTTTATAGCCACTAAAATAGGTGACTAAATGCGTCACTAAAACCGCTTTAAAGACCACACTCGAATCGATTATACAACAAGAACCTGAAGTGCTAACAACATCCACAAACTCTTATCGTACCCCGAAAATTTCATCTCATTCCCGCCTAACTACTGCACGGCTGATCCGCTGATACACACTATCAGCATTAGTGGAGGTATTAACATTCCTGCGAAAATGTAAACTACCTGATAAAGGTGTGTACCGAATGGTCAACGTGACGTGATCGAATGGGTTGTGAAAATCAACCGTAAAGGATATCGCGTGTCGCGTGAACAGTTTTATAGATTCGCAAGAAATTGATTTGTCTCGCCTTCGTATCGCTGATAGTTGTTTTGTAATTTCTGGACACGGCAACCTATTTTACTACCTGAAGAGGTGTAGAGGTTCTATTGATTCTGAAATTTTCTTTAAAAACAGTTAAATCAAGCTGATCTAAGTTTTTTCGAGTTTTAAGCTCAAACTACCCTAAGCTACCTCAACCACCACCCACCGGGGATTTACAGTGATTTGCGAACAATTCACGTTAGCACATCATTACATTCAATTTCGTCGCTTCCATTATCTGTACACCGCACAATGACCATTAAAACCGATTAAGCGAACGTTTGGACGTTCGAATGATAAAGAATCGAGGGCTCAATCTCCGGAGCTTTACAGCTCCGTCATGACAAATGGGCATAAAGTTTTGAGCCGTTTTTTTTTGGAGGGACCTATGGGTAATCTGAATTTAACCACCCTATAAAAAGAATATCTGATTCAGGTGGTAGATAACCATATGGTGCGCCTTTAATTAGCGCGTCGTGCCTCTGCTTGGTTGGTACGTGACAAGTCGGCAAATCACAACATACCACGGAAACTGTGTGCGGCGGATTGGCAAACGCTCAACGACTTCATCTTCTTCTACTGTTCGGTGCTTTACATGATGATTGATTGGTTGCGCTCGTGTAGCGTGCTATTGTTAATGCACCATTTTATTCGCGAGTGTGGATGGCATCTTTTATTGAACAAATGTTTCAATGAAACCGGCAGAATACGGGCGGTTCTTCCGTCCGGTAATTTGCTAAAGGCATAATTGAGTGATTGTTCTAGGGATTTTTATCGTATCCGGGAGTGGTTATGTGACACTCTCCTTCCTTTCAATCAGTTGCGACCTATCACAAGATCATCAACCACTTTTGTTCTTGGAAGATGTGTCCTCTGACGTCCCAATATGAAGATAGAACAAGATTTTTTTAAATTTCAAACCTACAAAAATAGAGCAAAGCTTTTTGTTCACAAGCACGAAGCGTGAATGGTCCTTAATTTGTGGCTTTGAACCTACCGATAGAGTGCGCTATACTTGCGCAACCGGACTCCCGACACCTCCGGATCATCGTCGGTAGCGATGTTCGGTGTCGAATAGGCTGGAGTTAGAGGCATCGTGTTGTGTTGTTTTGTGCACTTTCTTTAACAACGTTATCAGCTCAACTTCCTTGCTTATTGCTTCTCACTGCAATAGTATCTTCTTTCTCGTCTCTAAGCACGTTTTTGATTGATTCGTATCAAAATGCTCGAGATCGTAGTTCACTGTTTAGCAGCTGCATTACCGTGTTCCGAATCCGAACACAAACAACTACAGACACGATAAACGACACACCACAAATGCACGCACTACAAACGATTAATATGTGTACATCCAGACAGCAAGTGCATATCAAAACACCGGCCGCATGCACACACCACAGCACGTTAACAGTGAAACACGACACGCACTACGGGGATCAGTCAATTTTCCTTCACGGCAATGAAAGAAATGTCAATTTCACGACGACTCGATCGATTCACTTTCATAATAGACGTGTGTGTGTGTGTGTGTGGTGTTGGTTCGGAAGCGATTTCAATCAACAAACAAGTGTTCCTTCGCATGAAGGCCGTCATCAAGTCGCGGCAGTTCAGAATGGGAGCAGCAACACAACATCAACAAACATGGCACACACTACCAAACCAAATACGGCTGACAGATTGCAGCGAAGAAAGGAAAGAAGTTTTCATCTCGTTTTGACGTTTGTGCGATGCTCTCAATACGTGTGTTTGTAACGGAAAAGTATTGAAATCGTTCAAACTATGAAATTTGTTTTTCATTTCACTATGTTTATCTGTTTTTTTTTTTCGATGATAACGAAAAACACTAACCCGGACACGGAGACGCACGCACACCACGTACACCAGGAAAGACAAGATAAAACTAGTGAAAACGCTGCAGTTTGAAGCTCGTTTATCAACATTAACTTGATTGTATGCTGGCGGCAATAGTTCAACAACACGGCCTCCCTACCCTCGATCGCGGTACGCACTTTGCTGTGTAAGTTAAAGCTTTTACGCCGGTCCCGGGCAAACGATTTGCGTCTGCGACTCCCTAAGCAATATCACACAACAAACAACACACGACGGTCGTGATGGTGGTTGTGGGGAAGAAGCGCACTGCTAACAACATAAATAAAGACCATTGTCGTCGTTCTTCTGTCTCGGTGGGAATCATCTTCCTCGAGGCATGTTTAATTTCAGCCAAAAACGATCACACGATCCGCACAGAGCAGTACATTCGCTTTCACACCGCATGACAATTCGCACTGTTTATAAACAATAACGAACACTATTTTCAAACAATGCCTGACGTCGGTGGTACTCTGGTACACAAGTTATCAGGCGCTGTAAATAGCATCTGCTCGCACGAACGATCGCTTCCCGCACGTCATTCGATCACGCGGGTTGAATGAAACCACTTGATTGTTTGGTGCTGTTCGAATTGTGGAGCCCAATAACTAAAGCCACCAACCGGTGCCGGTGCCACTTGAGAACTGAACTGTCATCTTGCAGCCGGAACGCACCTCTGTGTTAAGAAAGTTCGATTCCTATCGTAACCCACCTAAACGCTGCCGTCTCTCTCTATCGCCCACCGGCTTCTTGCCCCTTTTTCGATAAGGATTATCTTATCAATACGATGCCATTATCGCATCGCATCCTCTGCGGTACTGATGTTCCACAGCACCCCGGAGTGCGTGCGTGTGTGCGTGTGTGTGAGGTTGGTTCATCCTAGGACCTCTTACCAACCGAACGTTTCTCTCGAGACGATGGTGATAAGCGGCAGTAAAACCAAATCCCTATCCAACCCCCTTTTTGTTTTTGGTCGTGCTCGCTTATGTTCGGCATGTTTATGGTGTACACGAAAAGTAAAAGTCATTTGCGATCGAACCGAATTTTGCTAAATCATCCGCTTGTCCTCGCGTTTCTATTCCCAGCTGACCTACTACTGCTACACAGTTCCCGCCGGAAGTATTTGCTTCCATCCCCCGATAAGCACAGCATGGTATGGTGTGGTGGTTGTGCCAAAAAAGGGACGTACCTAGCCTTATAAGCGGCATGGAGAGCACGTAACAAGCTACGTTAGTGGCATCACCTGCTCTTTATTTCCTGATTAGAGAAGACCAAAAGAAGGCCCACCCAATCAAGATAGTACGTATCGAAGCGATTTTATATGACCCACAAGAGCTGGACGACTGGTTGGAAATTTGTCAAAACAATCCACCTGACCTAGCTCCGGCCATCACGAACAAGTCTCGTGCCTTAGTGAGGTATTATAAATGACTAGCAAGAGGAGAGCAAAAAAAAAAACATAGCGATAAGCCATCATGTTATTGCTCACGTGGAAGCGGAAATTGCAACGGTACCAACAAGCTTCGCATTTTCCGGCCACTCGTAATCCTTTCTTCCTGTCCTACGGTTACGAGAGATAGAGAGCTTTTATTTTGAGGTGTGTTGACACATAATGGGACGAGATAGAAAAGGTGTGTCTGCTACTACTCGCTGGTGGTACACCTGTGCGAGTTGTTCAAGCCGGCACAAAGCCGGCGTACGATAATTGATAAGGCAAAAGCCACTCGTGTGTGGTTTTGGGCGATAGGGAGATACACTACCCGAGTGGGTTTGCAAATTTGTGCGTAAAAAAGAGAAATTTCTACCCCGTGTTTGGGGGGGGGGATCGTATCGTCGGTAATTAAATAGTTTTATCAGGCAGCATTCAACGCCTAAAATGAGTATTACTCATACGTTCGGTAATGATACCGATTGGTGCCAAAAACCGATTGGTGATTTTTTATCGCGCTGAATGATTCACACCCTCAAGCAAACAGATAACCCATACCTCAATTTTGCTTGTTTGAGCAGAGAAATTCGACAATGAATCATCTACCTCTAGTCGCTGTCTTGTTTCTAAATCGTACGCTCAAACATTTCGCCCCCGAAAGGTATGCAACGTGTGGCAAGGCGGGAATACTTACTTGGGATCGCTCTTCGTCGTCGAATGACTAGGACTGCGTGACAGTACATTCAGGTGGGCCGAACCCTCCGGCTGTCCACCGGGGGTTTCCACACTGGTGAGAGGTTCTATCGTGGAGGACAGTGGTAGTGGACGCGTCCCTAGCCCAACACTGTTGGCGGATCTGTACGGGATAGACAAGATGTGGAGCAACGAATTAGAAACTTTGTGTCAACTTTACGGGACTTTAAATGGCAAGGTATGAACAGAGCAGCGTTTAAGAGCTGAAACGTACAAGCACCAACTAATAACTACGGCGTAAAGGATAATAATTACATGCAGAGAGGTGTCGCCTCCATAACAGAACTTCTCCATAACTTCCATTGAGCGTGTATAACTTTTAAAATGGCAAAACCCTTCTTCCGGCGTCGGCGTGTTAGTTAACGCATATCGCGTAACGTCAGTTGGTAGAGTGTCGTAAAGTGTAACCTAGACCGACATTAGCAAAACGGGACGCGACAATGAACTGTCCAATATTGCTGTGAGGCAGTCTAATCGATACACCACACTAGCACGGCACCGGCAAATATTACGCACCGGCCATCAAGGTGGATAGTGGACCATGTTTTGTTAAAAATAACTATATGCACGAGGTACTACGGAGGACCCAGCGCCGAAGCGACCAATATACGACGTGTAATAGGATTATAACCCACCCGCTCTATCTGCGCTTTCATCCTTCTCCACACTAGGTCCCGGTGTGCCACGTGCTTCTTGGTGAAACTAGAGCACGCCGGTCTAACAGCTGCCCTCCCGTGTGTCGCAGGTGACAAAAAAGTAAATCGCGATCGAGTCGCTAAGTCACCGGGGAGAGTCGTTAATAATCTTTTTTTGATGACGAAATTTGGACTCCTTGAGGAGGCGGTTACTATTTTTGCACCGATAAGCTTAGGAACGGTTTGTATCTGTCACGTTTACCCCGTGATGTAGCTTAGTAGTTCTGGGACGTTAGCAGGGATATAATAAAGGGGCTTATACAGACGGTATGGTCCATATATCATATACATCTCTCCTATACCTGGACTTGCGGATCATTAGACGGCGAGCCTTGTACAGTCGTTTGCCAGCGGGCGAAGAAGATGATGCCGATGATGTGGACGATGCCTCGGACGTACCGAGCTTGCTGCTGCTGCGTACCATCGACGAGTTGCTGCTACTACCGCCGTGATTCATGCTAGCGATACCTTGCACAAAGCACAACATGATCCTGGCCGTGATCAAACACAACCGCACACACACACGCACACTGGAAACACACTGCCACTCGGTTGCTTCTTTTGCGAACAACTGTAGCGTGTTTCGATGTGTTTTCCACTAAGGCCACTCAATAACACCATTCAAACCGACGTTTTACATGGCCCAGCATGTCCGTGGTTCTTGAACACCTCCCGTGATGGCTGCCGTTGCCCTACACCACCGAAAAACAACGTCAACGGCGGTTACTATCGGACGATAAGCGACGAAAAAACACTAACGATCGATCACCCGGGTTTCGGGCTCTACTCGCTGCGCCAAGAATTGGAAGAAACCCTCGTGCGGAATATTTACGATTTGCTCACGGTCCACAGCAACCCAACAGCAAGGGCCCGGAATGTCCCGATAGCACGACACCGGTGGTTCCGTAACGGCTTTCCCCGTATGCTGCCTGTTACTTGTTGATGTTTGCCATTTCGACCAATTTCTATGTCAAACAGCAAAACTGTCGTACCAAATGGTGTCCCAGTGGGAGTTTTTGTTGCCCAAACGCAAACGAATCCTGCCAGAAGGCTCTTCAACAATTCTCCAAACCCAGTTAGTGGAGGTTAGTCAAGAGGCACCTGTTCCCACGCCTTCGCGAGCCGTTACCAATGAACCGACACCGACGACGACGACGGGCACCATGAATTATGAAACGGTTTCGGTGAATAATTAAGCACTCCTGACCTGTTCCGCCCAACAAGTATTCTTGTACTGCCAGAATCGAAACGACGGAAGGAAGAACTCGTCCAGGAAAACTGGGATCATTATAATTCAACACGTAGTGCCGGCATATACTTCCATTCATTCAGCCTTCAACACAGGGAGATCGTAATGACCTCCGCTATCTGTCATGCATGTCAAAACATTGTCACACACATATCCTCTAGTCAAACTGTATGCCAGCAGTACCCCGGCGGATTTGCGTAAGAACTCGGCGACTTCTCCACCAAGTCGCTTCAGCCAAACAGATGGTTTCGGTGATAAGCGCAAACAGCGCCAGGTGTCAAGGTGTTTTATGACCCGAAACCAACCGGGTTGGTATCATTATATCGACGTGTTTGCATGCAAAGGCGTACACTGGCCGCCTCCCCACACATTTGATTACGCTGTAGTACGGTAGAACACAAGCAATTTCCGTTTCTTATCAGACAGCACCGGATGACGACACTGGTGGTCTTACTGTCTCGACGGGTACAGGTACAGATAACCGTTCAGACTGTATGGCCAACGTTGCAGTTTATTTGGAAGATTGAAAATTCTAGTTCACAACCTTGCGCACCGTTTGATGTGTAATTAAAGATAAATAGGTTATCACTACTCGTCTACCGGGGGACACAGAATCATTTCTTATGAGAGCGAAATTTGCATCCCCTCCAACGTGGCGACATTTGGTCCACTGAGACTGTTGTGTTTTTAATTCCAACTCCTTCAACAAGACAACAACAGACAAGGCACAAGGAAAGATGTCTGGTTTGTGCGATAACCTCCTTCCCATTATCGACCTTCGCTCGACAACTTGCGAGGCCTGTTTTGCGTTGAGCAACCAACAACCAAAGGGTCCTTTTTCCGTGCTTTTTGTGTGTGTGTGCTATACATTTAATCGTCATCAGACGTGTGGCACTGACGCCATGCTGGCGACTAGGCGGTGCCGATGACCGACCAGCCGACCGGCCCTTCGATCGACACTTGCCGTCGTCCATTTTACACCCTTGCATTATAGCTTCCTTCCCAATCGGGGTGAAATCTTGCGATAGGCACATACGCATTTGTGCAAACCGCCACCCAGCAAATGGATGCACATGCAGCACCAGCAACATGGCGACCATCCATCCATGGCGTATTATGAAATCGATGGCCGGGTGAAAAAGCTCGCTTTTTAGTTCATATAATCGTCGTGCGGAAACGGGAAGCAGGAACTTTGACGCTTGTTCAACACCAACCATTTCCTATCAAAAGGAAAATGGAGGACACCTACCACACACACAGTTTATGGGTTTTGATGGTTGCAATCTTTGCCACCACACAGCTTACACCAAGGCCGCACGTACTGGCACGTGTGCATATTTTGCGTTTTTGTTTTGTTTTTGCATACTCAACTGTCTGTCAGTTCTTAGTCGAAGAAATGGGGAGAGGTTTTAAATTGAATTTTAAAATATTGATACCAACAAAGCTTGACGCAATCCTGCGCCTAGAATTACAGCATTCGCTTTTTCCACCACGGCGAACTGCGTGAGTGAACGTGTTGGATAATAGATCGGAAAAGCTTATCAGAGTTCCCATAGTACGAATCAGCAGAGAGTTATGTCACGATTGCACAATGCACTTCTGGGAACGGAGATCTATTTAGTCGACTAGAGACTTCACATCCCGCCCAATATTTGCATTTGCACAGATTGTTTTCGCAAAAAAACAAAAACCTAAACCGTTGGCAGATTTCGTTAGAAGACACATTGGCCAACAGACGTATCGTTTCCCTAAGTCGTTAAGAATAGCACTGCATTTTTTTTTATGGAAATTTGATGATCCACTTGATGTATGTTTTTGCACATCGCTGCCACTAAGAACGATCCAACTGTGCATCACTAAACGCTTTTTTTGTATCCTTTCATACCACGAAGGAGTCATTAAACAGCCAACAATTGATTTATCAACCACACGCACTACACTCTGCAACACTAACTTTAACCGGTTCCGGATATGGTTCAACAGCCCGCCCCAACCACCAACGAAAACCCGTGCGTATCCGCCGTACGAAAACCGGAAAGCGAATGCAAACGACCGGTCGGACGGTACGGTTAACAATGGGAAGGGTCCACGATCTCTGCCCGTAGCAGCGTTCCCTAACCTACTGGCGGTACAGAGAGTCCCAAGCGAGCGATGGGCAATGTAGTAGTAGTAGCGCTGGATGTACAGCAGCACCGCCAGCAGCTGCACTAGTGATGGTAGTAGTGCTCGGGTACTGTGCCATGCACAAGCTCAACAGGACAGACAAACCGTGCATGGTGTGGTGGTAGTGTAGTACCGTGTTCTGGCATCGTGTGCTTTCGCGCATTCTTCGCCCTGTTTCTCTCATTATCTGCGCTTTCCCATTGTTTCTGCCACACACACATCCCGGCTCTCAAGTCTCGCGTTTCGTTCGGAAAAACACAAACCAAGTGGATTTTCCACCATTCCACAACTTCTCTCTGTCCATCGTCAAACCACCGGTGTGTGTGTTTTTGCTCTGTGTGCGAAAGTAAATAAAAGTCTTATTACGACCGGGAAGAATGATTACAACTACATATGAGCCCGGTGCGTTTGTTGGTTTGAGAGAAAATAAATTCGCAAAAAGTAGGAAAAAAGTTGAACAAAAAAAGCAGCAGCAATCCACAAGGAAGAGAACCCTTCATTTCGGCACAGGGTGGATCGTTGGTCATGATCGGTAGAAAACGCGATAAGAGTATGGCAAAATGGGAGTAAATTTGAATGTCATGTACACGTGCCGTTGTCAAGTTTATTGCCTTATCGTTCGTTCCCAGTTAAGCTTCTTTTTATGTGTCCTTTTAGTAACATAATAAAAGCATTTAAACGGAAACGAACGTCGGTACGTCACCGTTCACCACCTGTTAGTTTGGAACGTACGGCCCCAAAACAAAACATCTCGCTCAACCGAGTGGAAAAGAGACATTAAAAAGATCATCAATGGCGTACAACGGCATCCACCACATCATGATCAGGGTTTTTTTTCCAGTGCTACAAAACCGTTAAAATGGCTTTGAACTCCAATCACAATATTTGCAAACAACCGGAAATTAAACCCCAGGCGAGAGCACATTGCGTTGGGTTCATTGTGATCTGGGCATCGATCGGATTTAACTGGAGCAGCACCACACGCCTCGTCTGATTGGACGAATTCGCAAACGCACACACACACACGCATGGGCATGTAGGACCGCGACTTGCTGTACGCATTTCACCTTATTCTGACTTTCGGCACATCCGTCGGCCAGTAGCGGAGAAGCAACTCTTGCGTTCTCTTATCATTTTTGAGATTAAAAAGTATAATTTACTATCGTCGTAATTCTTATTTCCTCGCTAAAAGCAGACTTTCACGTCATTTGTGTCTTGTTTGCTCAATTTGATGTTTTTTTTTGGTGATTAAATTGAATTATTTCAATGTATAATGTCGCTGTGACCGTAACAAAACCCGTTACCAGACAACAAAAAACAAGAGGTAACAGAAACGCCACTTTTTTGGTAGGAGTCGTACGGTACAAAAAAGTGGCAGTCAAGTGGAAACCGAAACCAAGAAAGGAAACGTCGATGGAAGTGCGAATGGCCGGAACAATCGCGCGTGTACATATATGCTTTGCCCTTTCCAACATTTCGGCTGTGCCTGTGTCTCTTAACGGTCTTTGGGTGGATAAAGAAGAGCGAAAGAGAGTTAAAGTCAGATGGTGTACACCTGCCGAAAACATTGAAAATAAAGAGCAAACTGGTTTATGAGGGCAAGAGTGTGTCTTAACTGACCGTTAAGAACATACTCCACACCAGCAAATAATTGAGTTGTTGTTGTGATCGCTTAATGAGCCACCCTGTGGTACGAATGTTATTAAGCGTCGTATAATGTGAATAAACGATATCTGTAACGTTACTAAATCCACGCATAAAAAAGGACTAAAACCCCCTAACATGTTCGTGTTGAGAATGGAAAGGCTAAAGGTTGTGCTCTCGTGGTGGTAATGAGCCAAGCAACTTCATGTACGACTCGTAGGCAACGCACCAAAAAAAACGGACCCCAACTCTCCCTAATGTGGGCGTAGAGCGAAGTAGTATGGAAGAAAGATCAAAATCAAACAAGAAATCCAATATCAATCACCTCCACCCGGCAGCACGCCTGGCCGGACTGACTGACTAACCTTGACCTGGAAAAGTGGGCAAACGAACGTTCTTTTGATTATTCATCCCATTATGCTTTGCTGCCAACCAGGACGATGATGAGGTGTGGCACATAGGTACGCGCCCCAAGTTGCTCGCAGCTCTAAGTATACCCTTTATGCGCTCTCGATAACTCGCTCCCTGGCCCCTAATCCATTAGAAGTCTATTTTTGTAAGCACTCCCTGGCAAGAGTCGAACCGACGTGTCGCATTTGTTTGAACTCATTTCCATATTGCTTTTAGTTGTCGTGAGGCATTAATAGTTTGCCTACAGCTGAGTTGCGGGTAAAGAAGTTAAGCTATTCTAGTTTTATTATTACTACAAAAAACTACATACATTGAAGAATGTGAGATACGAAAATCAAGCATGCAAACAGTAACAAGTAATATAGAGAAAAGTTTTGTGAGTTCTAACCTACACACAGAAGGACGAGAATGAATATAAAATGAAACATGTTACGATGAAAACCCTTCAATCGAATAAATACAGGTTTCCCTTTGCTCCGTTCTAGTGATGTTACAAAACATTGTCCAGAAATTCTGGAGCCACGAAGACGTCTAATAAACACGGAACTTGGCAAATAAGCTCGAGAGCCTCGTTTACATTTGCAGCGTTGCAAGATTGATGACGCTCTGGCATCCGAGATCTAAAGGTAAAGGTCAAAGCGATAAAGGCAGTGCCCGTATAGTGGTTAGAAATGCGACAGCAGCACGACCAATCGACACCAATGGTGGGCGTTTCGAGCGGAAAGACCGCGCAACCGTTCAGAGAGTTGCCATTTGTTTCTCTTCTCGCCTGTCAAATCACTGATAAACGAGAAGCAGCAGTCCTTCTCCTGGCCGTTTTGCTAAGTAGCTTTAAGTGAAACATTGCCCCAAACCGTCCAATTGCTGTAAAAAGGGGGGTATTATGCAAAAAAGGTCATCACGTTACTATAATCCTGTGCCCGCACGGAACCCAACAGACGGACAGACAGTCACTTCTTACAGGGACGGCCACACAAGCTGGTTAATAGGGGAAGAAGCACAGTAGTAGAATAGGATATGAAGCATTGTAGTAGCACTCACTTGGGTTGTCCGGGCTTGGCACTTGCCTTGCCCGTGAGTCCGTAACTCGTGGTATCCGAATGCACGCGCCGATGTCGTCCAGCACCGGGTCCGGCCAGCTCCTGAGCACGTATATTAGCGTCCAGATCCTCGTTAAAGATGTCGCCGGTGCTGTGTCGTTTGGCGGGCACCTGTTCCGGCATGAACACATCCAAGACAGGCCTCTTGGCCTTCCGCAAGTTCGCCGTATCTTCGTCCAGCTCGTGCACCACATCGCTATCACTTGTGCAGGACCGTTCCGTCAGCTTGGGCCGGGTGCGCTTGAGCAGATAGCTCAGACTCTGACGGAACGAGTGACCTCGCTTGAACGGTGGAGCTGTCACAACGGCCGCCGCCGGTACTACCAGCACCATCGTGCCCGATTCCGCACCGGAACTACCACCGGTCAGTAGCTCGTCCGGCATGGGCGCGGCACCATGCCGCAGTATCACAATGTCTTCCCCTTCGCCACCCTGCCGATCCTCCTCCGAGTCCATCTCGATCAGTCCGTTCGCACCGAGGGACGGTTTCGATTTCGAACCCTTGCCAATGCGCAGCCGACGCGCAAAGTGGGTCAGAAATTTGCCGGAGCTCTTTTTTGGCCCATCGTAGTAGGGCGGTTCGCTCGACATCGAAACCATCGCCGCAGCGGCCGGCATCGGGGGACGTCTCTGGGACACGAAATTCTTAAATACACACACGCACGATACACACTTTACCACACTCTATAACGGCACATTCGCCAGTCGTTGGATTGTCGTTCAGTTCTGTTCACCGTTTCATCTCTCGATCAAAACCACACGGAACGTCTCGTTCGGGAAGATGCGGACGCACTACTAGAAGCTGCACGAAAAGAATTCAACATTACACTCGGGCAGGGGAAACGTTAATATTGGACACAAGTGCACGATCAGGCCTAACGTAATGACGCAGATCTACGTCATTTATCGGACGTGTGTCGTTTGCGATATAAATTTCACGCAATAAACCCGAAGAGGAAGGATGGACGATGGTCCTATGGGACGATAATCAATCTTGCTGTTGTGGTACCATCTATATTTAATGTGTTTCACCGTGAGTGTTTACCATTTCGAACGAATGTCGTACTACGTGTTTGAATCGTTAGAGATATTAAAGTAACGAATGATTCATGATACAAAATTCGCAGTTTTTACCAAAGAATCACTGGTGAAAACATTCGAAACGTGTTGTAAACATTAGAACTCTTTACAAACGCAAAAAAAAAGCTCTTCATGTGGAAATAGCAAAAACTTTTTCTCCAACCCAATCTGTCAACCACAAGTGATGATCGTTGATAAGGCACGCTTCTGCTGCGACTGGACTGCTGCTAGTCGTCCGCTAATTGGGCGCAGATCTGCTACAAAGTGAGGTCGCGCTTGTCAGCTGATCGTGTTGCGAACTGCCTTTCTGTGTGTTTGTGTGTTGGAACTGAACGGATCCGCTGTAATGAAGAAGCCGGTATCATGCTGCTTGTTTTATTCATTCGTCGCTTTTTATCACCCCTTTTGTC
The DNA here is from genome assembly GCA_002091835.1 of Anopheles maculatus. Classification (NCBI taxonomy): domain Eukaryota; kingdom Metazoa; phylum Arthropoda; class Insecta; order Diptera; family Culicidae; genus Anopheles; species Anopheles maculatus. The sequence continues at coordinate 72,290 of KZ063003.1, forward strand.
CGCTTGTTTCTTGTCCGCACACACAAGACAATTGGCATACGACAGCGGTCTATCCCCACACACACACTTGCACGATGACGGCCGCAGCAATCAAGCACGCATACAACAAGCAGTCGCCGAGATGATTGCTACGTCCGGTTTGGTTTGGCTTACTTTCGGGGAGGCAAAAACCTGTAAACTATCCGACGAGAGCACGAAAGCAACAAGCCTTTGGCGAGAAACGGTCGCGGCTGGCAATTAAATGGATTTGCAACAATTATCAACTGCGAGCATGACATGGAGCAGCGCAATAAGACGACCGTATAGCCCAAGGCTTCCTCAGTGGACAAAGATAATGGTGCATGTGCGCGACATGACCACACGCGTACGTACGCGGTCAATGGATTTTCTACGGTCGACGGAAATCCCCTTTGTGTGGAATTACTAAGATTATTTACCCATTTTTCATACGGCTTTATATTTAAAGGTGGGGAAAATTAACTGCTCTTTATAATTATCATCTTGCAGCAGGGCAAGTGACGAGAAGCTGGTCAGCAATAGGCACGAGGCTCCTTAGTGGTGGGATCAGTAGTTGGATGCATTACTTTACGATCGTTTTAATGATCGATTAGAGAAACTTCGCTAGGGGAGTAGTATTGTGGGCTGATAACTCGACGAGACTAACTTCAAATCCCAATTAGAACGCACGACTTCCAAAACGAGAATAGATTGATCACGTCATGAGAATGACACCATCCATATCACACCATACAGTCCATACGGAGCGAAAGACAGCACACACACTTAAACTATCAGAACACTACTATCGAAAGCCAAAAACTGCTAACACATCCCAAAAACGGCACAACTTCAATGTCTACCAGCTTCGCAAACACTGTACACAAAAACCAAGAAAAAACTGTCACTTTGGTGAAGCGGTCGAGCGCTTTTCAGATCTCAGCTTCGTTCGTTGCGCACACACTTTCCACAACGAGACCAGGACGACCTGAAACCGACCGAATTCAGCCACACACAGCATCCGGAGCGACATAAAAATGGCACAGCTACTTCATTTCTTGTGCACGATGAGGCTCATTTTCGTTAACCACTTTCTCTGCACACCCCTTTCGAACGTATGTGTGTGTGTGTGTGTGGACTGCAAACTCCACCTTCTCACTCCACCAACCAACCCATCCTCCCGGTGGTTGTGGGATGCTACTCGACATTAACGTGCTCACCACGTCGTCACAACGCATCCATCAACCGTTGCGTTGCGCATGAAAATGATATTAATGTTGTTGCATTTTCTTCTTCTTGTTGCCTCTTGTTCACTGCATATGTATGCTGAATTGCTGATGGGGGAGCAGGGGGGCGGCAGCTACGCAATGCTAAAAATAAGGCCCATCTTGTGTATATTTTTGCGATTCTGCGATACGATAGGTGTGTGTGATGATTGCCGAAACGTTCCACGATCGCGGTACGGCCAAACAAAAAAAAAATTAGCGAATCAACAACACCGTCGTGTTGCGTTGCGTTCAACCTTCCACCGGAACCATATTTATAGGGGGTGACCGGTTACATCGCATATGCGCGCCACACAGCACAACACGAAAACAGCTAAAGAAAAAAAAACTTCTCTTTGCAAAAACCTGCGCGACATATTAAAACAGTATTCGCAAACGGGCACAATTGCGTCACGCCACTTGTAAGGTGGCTTTGGTGTACTGCCCCCATTCATACTTTCCAGCGAGAGTTGATAAAGATCAGCTTTGTTTTTAGCTGGGGGTAGCGCAATGAAAAGGAAAACGATTAACTCTAATGCGAATTTCTGCAGATACACGACACACACGACGTCACCGTTTTAACTACGATTGTACACTGCTGCCCATCACACGATTTGAAGCACAAACCCCAACTTCCTTTGCCTGTCAAACTCTAATCCACAATGAGTGATCGCAATTCGGTGCGGCGTGCTAGCAAACAATGATCCACTCTTCGCAAGCGCTCAACCACACACGCACACACACACACACGTACACAGCTACACGTGACACTTTATTCGCAAAACCTTTTTCCCTGCTGGTGGAGAAAATATGCTACTGCTACCGATTCCCATTCAGCCACGATCAAGCAAGATCACACGCGACAAGAGAGAAGCGAGAGCAACGTTCTGCAAGGCTCTCCAAGAAAAAAGGCACTCCAACAACTTCGACGTTCAGTGCGTGAATAAAAGCAATGGACAAATGCCAACCAAAAACTGTTGATGGTGGAACACACTTCAGCTAAGCGCTCAGCGCCGACCGATTCTTTACCTTTTGTGGGGCCATACACGTACACGAGGTGTACTGGTTGTAAATATTTACCAACTTTAATTTGCTTGCCACAGAAAAAAATAACTAACCGCCCCGAGGTTCACTGGCGGGGATTTGGTGCAGATTGGCCACGTACGGTGAAGAAAAACGGGAATGATGTTTGTTGGGGGGGCTCTATCGTGGTGTGCGTTGGTTTTGACGTTGCCCGAGAGCCCGAGAGAAAGGCGGAGAGAAAGAGAGTGTAGATCTTTCACTGCGAATCGTTAAGGGTTGTATTGGGGAGCTTTCTTGATATTAAATTTAGAACTAAGAATAGAAGCATGATACGTATAGCTAAATATCGGCTCGATGATTCAAACAATCAGTATTGTTTTGTTTATCTTTATCTTCATGTTAATATTTCATGCTCCTTCTCATGTTGAGGGTTAATTTCGCTTTGGAACTTTCGCACATTCGCACAAGCAGAAAGAGAGTAAATTACCCCCCAGCTTTTTTGTTCACAAAATTCTCTCCTTCTTTACTTCCTTTCTCTCTCTCTCTCTCTCTCACACACACACATACATACCAAATCAAAAGCAGCCGGCTGTGGGAGAGTGTGTTTGTAACATCCCTGCTCAGTACGCGTACACACATGCGTCTAATGCTTAGCAAATAGCACCCCTCCTCCTTCTTCATACCGCATCTTTACAACCCATCCTGGAGCTTGTTTTGATGGTGTGTGTCGATTGCATACATGCCTGCGCCTCCCTTAAAGCAACTACCCCTTCAACAGCGCACCCCGGGCAAACACTGCAAGTCCGGCAGAGTTGTGCAAGATAAGCGAAACAGCGATTAATAATCTTCGTTATTTAAGCTGCTAATTATTGTCGCAAACAGCACGCGGCGTTCGACACTTCACCAATGTGAGCCTGAGCGCCATTATTAATGCTGGCCGTAATCATCTCCAGGTCGACGATGTCCGAAATGAGTCGACCTCACAAATGTCATTCTGTAGTGCGAATAACCGAACGATCCCACACGTCATCTGTTGGGGGGCCAAAGTGCCGGCTGAAGGTTGTCGCGCGAACTTTTACTGCCTTTCTTTATGACAGTCGTATCCTCCGTCTGATTGGAATACAGATCGTGCCACAGGTTTTTTTTCCACCTTAACTTAGTAAACAACACTTTAAATATAAACTTTGTCCAGCTTTACTTTAACGTTGTACGCGCAGCAGCAAGGCGACGCGTAGTTCCGTGTATCCTGACGTGAAATGAACTGCACAGACTGTCCACGCAACGCACCGCCACGGGTCAAACGGGTGATAAATTGGGCGCAGGTGTTTTGTGTGATCTGCCTGACGTTGCGTCTCCGGTTACTAAGATGTTGTGTGACGCTTTGCTAACGGGCAATATAAAAACTGCGCCAGAAGCACACCTGTTCACTGCTGTTGATGATTAAACAGTAACAAAAAGTCCCCCATTATCTTATCAATGGGGTGGTACCGCTCACACACATGGTGCTATTAAAGCCCACTTGGGCCAGCTGTTGGACGAAGGTTGCTTTCCTTCCATTTTGTTGCTATTGCTATTTTTGCAATCAATAAAAATCTCAGACCCTTGTGGGCGCCCGATTAGTTCCCGAGATACACGGGCGCATATACGACGTACACTGCTAAAAGGATTACAACCTCTGAAGCAGTGGGAATGTACGGTAGCTTTTGGTCTGGCGAATACCTTCTTTTTGGAGCATGGAATTAGAATTCAATATTCATGATCCGCAACGAAGCAGCGAAAAAAAAAAAAACGCACAAAAACGTTGAATTTCTTTTGGCGCTCGGAGTCGTCCTGAGAGTTTGGCTGAAGTTCAAGTTGTAGGGGAAAGAAAGAAGGTCCTCTCACCTGCAGAGAAGATGACTAGTGCAGCATTATTGACACGGAATTTAAAATCACTTCTGTGTGGCCCTGGTGATTGTTTATGCAACAGAAGAGGTTGTTTTGAAGTTTGTCGCTCTATTTAGTATCGCTTTTTTCTGATTTGGCATAACGACCTACTACGTTTGTTGGCTTAAAGATAGCACACTCCATCAGCCAAAACTCGTCTAAACAAACAACAAACTTTTGCGATAACGTTTTATGTGACGGCCGGGTTCGTACAGCCGCTCTATTAATAGTCGATAATGAAACAACACTTCCAAATTGATGTTCACAAAAGAGTAGTTCTTTTTAGTAATAAAAATAATATATTTTGAGCTTCATGGATACTAGAATTCTTCGATTATAGATTGTACTTTGAATTTCACTGCACATAATTTATTTCTTGTGGCTGGAGCTTTCATCTACAGTTTGTTTTGGGGTTAAATCTCAAAAGAACTCTTGCTTACTAGTCACTATAAAGGGATGTCTACGCTTGTTTTAGAAAACCCTAGTTCTTCTTGGAATCAAGTAAAGCACGCCGTCTTCTTTGAAGAGAACGATCCCGGCCTTTTCTTGTGAAAGCATTAACGTCATCCACACCATTTCTATGGCATGTGGAGACCCATCACGTCCTCTGTGTCTATGTGGATTAGCCAGCCAGCCCGCTCAAAGGAGTCTGTTGAAGCCTGTTAAGCTACAAAACATTCTCATTGAGCTCGTCTTCGTTTAGGCTCCTCCGATGTCTATTTTAAGTCTTTAGGACTGAGTTAATAAGGCTCAATTAGAATTATCATAGACTGATTGCCCGGGTAAGGGTTGGCGCTTGACCGTGCGCAGTATCGAGGATTGTTGCAGCAGGTCAAGACCACGAAGCGGATGTAGCGCCTGATAAGTATGTAAGTCTGGGTAAGGGTTATAAAAGACATTCTTCCTTGTTGCTAGGGCAATGGCAGATCTCCGTCTAAGATTGAACCTAAGCTCTCTCGCTTTTGAGCCAAATTGTCAAGACTGGGTTTACACACGAAAGGCCGGATATCCGACCTCATATGGAATTAAAGATAAATTATGTTAAGGAAGTCAGTGGTGGCAGTCCGAGACCTACTGAGTCTTTGATGAAATCTCTTATTTGGCCGCTTATATCTTCATTATCTGCATGGCTCCATAATGAGATGTTCCAGTGATGTAAACTTTATAAAAGCATTTATTTGAAATATTTGGTAACAGTGAAAAAAATCTATCCTAAAGCGCAACTATCTGCCAGCAACATACAGCAATACAGGAGCAATACTTATTCGGGTCAATAGGAACGAACCAAATGAAAAACAGGATACTGTGGAGATGAGAGACCAGTGTGTGTGCATGATGAAGTTTTGCAGAGCAGAAATAAAAATCCTTGTGTGTTGTGTTGTGCTGTTCGGTTGGCAGCATTATTAGGATGTATCAAAAAAACCGTTCATGCAAAACATTTATACACGACTATCGCACATTCTGTTGTTTAAGTGTGTGTGTGTACGTCAATGTGATGTTTTCGAAAGAGTTTTAACAACAAAATAGCGCCTAGCAGCTTCATGTACATATCTATTCTAAACAAGTATTGGCAAGAAAAGAGGAGGAAAAATAAACGCAAAAAGGCATCGTACTTTTTTTTGGCTTACAATAACTCAGCAATACACACGCACACGCACACACACACACATGCAGGTTTTTGTGTCCTCGTGGCAACAAGCAATTCGTTGAGGCTGTACTTTAAAATTTTGTACTCGCTTTCGACAACACCAAGAAAGTAGAAACGGTATAGCAGAATGTGGCAGAGTGTGTGTGAGAGAGAGAGAGTGGGCAGCAACTTACCCTTCAATGTCCAGGCGAGCACATTCGGCTGCAACAATTCCGCCCTTGGCATGGAACGTTTTCGCTAAGCCCTTGCGGGGCGATCTGGAACGAGCCGTGAAGGAAGAAGGGTGGAGGTTGTAACGGGGTGAAAGGGGTTTTTTTGGGTAAGCCAACCATTTCCACTTCTTCTATGGATGCATTTTGGGTTTTTTTAGGGGGGGGGGAGATGATGAAAGAATAGTGTGGATCAATTTCGCTACCATAAACTATCCTCGGATGGAACTTAAATTGGGGAATGTTCTATGCATATGTGTCTGTGTATGTGTATGTAGTGGATTTAAGTCAATTTTATTATGCTGTAATTTCTTGGTGATATAAGAGTGAAAGGATATAAAAAAAACTGTCATGCCTCACTAGACACTAGAACTTAGAAAGGATTTCAAATTGTCAATCGAATTTTGAACATAAAAGAGGGTACACTACTGCCATCTCATTTTGGTGGTCAGACAGGCGTTATTAGCATTGGAAAGCATAATTGCATCCTCTCAAAATTCTGTGCAATCGCTCTCCGCTAGCTCTACCGCTCAGCGAAGCATTGACGATTCTGCTCTCGCGTGTCGCCAAACGATTTTGACATATCACCTTCACACAGGACGCCGAATGTCTCGGGGGCAAAGCGTAACATGTGGGATGGGGTGTGGACGTGTGGAATGACGCTTATCAATAGCTAGGGGAATCTAGAATTGCTTTCCAAAAAGAAGGATCAACCCAATGATTGCATACTTTCAGGCGCTTAAAGGGAAATGGACATTTTCTATGTGTGTGCCGTCTACTTTCGGGCGAATTCGCTTGTACGTAGTGTTGTGGGGATTGTTGGGCGGTGTGGTAAAAATCAATGAAGTAAACGTGAAAACTCCAATTATGTAACGTAATATGAACATTATGTTTACAGCCAAATCAAAAACGGAACAGGGGCAACTGTGGGGGCTAGTGGTGGAGAACATTGACAACTGTCAGTGCATGACAACCATCGCTGTTCTCCGTGAGCAGAATGAAGGGGATTCTCCAGCAGGATGAAGCTGTCCAGAGCTCCTTAAGAGCTTCATGCTAGAGGGCTTCCCCATTGCTTTGAGAGATGATTGGAAGGTGGTATGATGGGGGTGGGGAGGAAAACGCTCACACAGACGCTCACACAGTCACACTCACACATACCCCTTCAGATCGGCCAGGCTACGGTTTTTTCGCAGCATTTTTTTTTTCTGTTCCCGGACCCGGTCTTTGGTGTTACGAGTTTTGGATCAGATCAGGAAGATAGAAAAAGGGATCCAAAGAGTCCGGCAATCACATTACGACGGGCCCTGACGCTTCCGATGTTTGCAGACCCTCGCCAATAACTGCCTAATGCCGTTCAATGCCCGGAACTGTTCCGCCTTTGCAAGGGCAGCAAAATACCACCAGCTGAATGTACTGGACCGTTCATTGTAACGTTTGTAACGCAGCTGGTGGTGCTACTGGTACGGCACACATGGCACACAAGAAACACTCTTTTAGTCTACAGACACACACACACGTACGCACACACAGCGTATCGATCACACCACCATCAAACGATTGACGACGCTTCGCTGTGTGGCCCGGGACCCGGTTTTCCTCGGTAGCATGACGGTGGGTAAAGGACCACTTTCCCGGATCTCTCGCGGGTCTTCCCTAGTTGTTCACCATTTCTAGAGCTCGTGCTACTAGATAAACATGAGATTAGCTCGAAGTTTTTCTCTTCAACAGATTTTAACACCGGAATTGGACAGTTTGTTCTTTGCCAAATGTCGCACGCACAACACACCTCCAGAATATCAGGTGGAAGACTGCGAATTATAGACTGCCAGGACTGGTACGTTTCATGATCATCACACTCGCTCGTTCGCTCTCTCTCTCTCTAGTTGTCGATTTTCCACCCCAAATACTCTCCTTCTCTCGGTTGTGTTTGGTCGGTAAGGATATTGGCGAACGATATCGGTTGGAAAATGTATATTTTTTCATTACCGGCCTACTAGCACGCATGTGTGTGCGGCATTAAAAAAAAACATTCCTATGGACACACCTGTGTGCGCGCGTGTTTGTGTGGGAATGTGTTTTTCTTGTTGGAAAATAAAGTCGAATCCACAAACAACTTGCCTCTTCATGGAGCAATAACACATTATAGAATTAAATTCGATCCAAAATCGGGCAGCTCAAGGACTAATATTTTTCTCAACCCTCCCTAATACAATTGCCATCCCTCTCGCACTCATACCACTTGCTGCTGTGATGTAATCGTACGCCGCCGTAAGGGTTAATTCTAAAGCTTCGGTAGCGGTCGATTTTCCTCGCGGTTGGCAGACAGCATGCCATCCTCTCACCCGACCAACCCTACTTGCTGTTGTGGTAGTGTGCGTGTTTTGGTAAACGGTACGCGTAAACAACAACTCGACAAACAGAATGAGCCACTTTTTTCGTTTTGGGAGTGTATATGAAGTCGATACTACGCACTAGTGGCAACTGTGGAAAGTAACCTACAATTTGCACAAACCCTTTTCTCTATCAATCCCTGTATGGTTACCATGGCAATGGAGGAAAATTGTTTTTAAACTTTGTGTCTGTACGACACGTACAACCACAGAACACGTTTGCCTGTGCAGAGGACCGCATCACCACCACAGCCACAACACTTCGCGTCACTTTAATTTTCGCACCTTTCCTTTCGCAAAGCAATAAATACTTACTGCAGCACTTTTTTCTATGCCAAACGGGACAAAATACGCGCCCCCCCCTGTTTACCCGTAAACCACCACCACTACTACTACCACGGCACCACAGTTGTGTGCTGTTCTTTCACTTTTCTATTTTCACGCTGCAAAACGGAAATGGTTCCGCCACCGTCACAGTTTTACGTCTGCGATCGGTTAGAACTTGAACACATTGCCGGTGGCGGGTGGGCACCCCTGTGGGTGGTACATATTTTCATTGAAAATGTTCGATTTTACACTCCGTGTGTCCACAACAGTACTTTGACAGACAACATCCGACGTACGTGCGAGAAGACTCTCGGGAAAAACCTCCGCTTGTGCAACACGCACACTTGCGCACACACTGTTGCATTTACGCGTTCCGGTGACGAGAGAGAGAGGATGCGAGAGAGCATTTATCGAGAGAGAGATGCTTAAGATGTGTTTATACGGTTTACATTGAAAATTAAGCAACACAACAAAGTTTTCCATTTTTTTATCTAAAAAATAATTTGATTTATTGATTGTTAAATAGATAAAATTTACTATTTGTTAAGAAATCGCATGTGCTTGTGCTTACTCAAGCAGCGTCGTCAGAACAGACGGTATGGTGGGGCTCTGTGGCTTCATCGCGAAAACGTCCCACTACCTATTTTCCGGAAAAATGATTGCTGGATGGATGGAAAAATGAATTTCCACAAGAACTGTGTTCAAAAACAAAATCACCATAAACTCTCGTCGAAAACTTAACATCGTTATCACCTAGCGAACATTGAAGAGAGGATAACGAACGAACCGACCGACCGGTTTGTGGACCAGGGAACCGATACGGACCAAAAAACAAACGAAAACAAAATAGCAGCACTGACTAGGAACATGAACGAAGCGTGTTCAAAACGCTTACTCCGGTACAATGCCCAGAAACAGTTTGCACCATTGCCCGTGCCGTGGGTCTCCGTGCGCTCGGCGCAGTTCGTGTGCTTTCAGCGCTTGCAGCAACTCGCTCGCATCCTCATCGAGCCGGGTTACTTTCGACAGTGGTTGTTGACATCCGCCCGGGTTTGCGTAGATGGTGCCGGCTGTGTTCAGCAACCAGCCCGACCCAATCCGTAACCGATCGATCAGAAACTTTACCATAAACTTCCGATGGTTTTCGAGCGCTTGGGAGACGTTGTGCAGGTTGCTTAGCTCGCCGCACAGGCGCACATCGTACGCGGCCAGATTCAAACAGTACAGGAAGGTGCGCACCCGGAGTTGGTTCAGTTCGTGCTCTTTGGTAATGGCAGGTAGCAGGTAGCGTAGAAGATTGTCCACCGTGTTGGTGTCCTCGTTGGTGGTTGATGACGGTACAGCAGCAGCACCACCACCGCCGCCGGTCAGCGTTTCGATCAGTGCGCAGAGAGCGTTATATTTGCGGCTCCGACCACCAGCTCCAGCCGCTTCCGAAAGCTCCTCGGAACCGTCGTCTTCCTCGTCGTAGTAGCACATTTCGAACATCTTCGACAGCACAAACTGCCGGTGGTTGTAGCAGCTGTAGTCGTGGATGTGCTTGCGGATAAACTTTTCCGTCTTGTACACCTCGTACTTCAGGAGGTTCGGAGCCTTCATGAGCACCCACTGCCGGTGGCACCAGGCATGATAGTTGGTGTTGCTTTTGTCGGCACATTTTTCACACAAGCTGATCTCGAACGCCCAATCGATCGCGTCGGAACCTGCAAAACGGGGGAAGATGTGCGACAATTAGCTGGAGTTTACCATTTCTAACCACTTTACGATTTGCGGTGCTATTTTGCGCCGTTACTCACTCTGAAAGAGGTACAACCATCGTCGATAAGCGAACGCTTCGTTTGATTTGGGCTTTTTGCTTAGAACGAGCGTTGAGAAATGGAACTCCTTTGCGATGTCCAAACGATTCTTCGCAAACAGCTGGCGTCGCAGGTTCCAAAAGGTGGCCACATCCGGATTGATGAGAATGGTACAGTTTAGGTACTTGATGATCGGTACATTGCTGCCATTGCCGGTGTTGTTACTACCGGGTACGAGGCCACCTCCTCCAGCGCTCAGTTTGGCCTTGTCGGACACATTCCAAGCGACTGACCCGAGGCCAAACGGAGTCGTAGTCGATGACAGCCACTCGTTGCGATACTTCAAAATCAATCGATGCGTATAGGTGTACACGCACTCTACGGCCCACGATTGCAGGCCGAGATTGTGCTCTACGTGGATGACCGGAGATTTGTTTTGATTCAGTGGCATCGGTATGATTTCAAATCCAGCGCTAAAAAGAAAGCAACAACAAGAACCAAAATAGACCAGGACGGAAATGAAAGGGAGAGTTATTTACGCGAACGTGCAGCATGGCTGCCACGGGTTCTGCCAAGCCCCAAAGGGAGGCTCGTGAGTTTCGTCTTAATCAAAATAAATTGCTGCCTCCAATTATGCGGAATTACTTTCAATCAAATGTACGCCCCTGTGACGGCCAGGCATCTCTCGCACGCGCAGATCAGATCGCGGTTCGTGCAGAACCAGAATCTATCATCAGCAGCACACACGTACTCGCCTCTTTGCGCTTTTGTTTTCGAGCTCCGCTCAAGGCCAACACACCTTCACGCGATAAACGGATGAAGACATTCGGAAGTAAAGTGAAGTAAAGCAAAGTCTTGAAGGACACAGGCATCTATCTGGTTATGGCAGCGGTCCTTTCCGATCTGTGGAAAAGCTGCCTTGGAAAGCAACTGGCACACATCATTCGCACAACCCCGGTTCGCGTTCCTTTCTTTTAATTCTTCGCTTAATTTATTTGACCTCTTGTACGAGATCAATGCCGTCGTTGATCATGTACGCTGCGGCAACTCTAGCGCGAGAGATGCTCCACTTTCCGTAATCATTTTGCAAAGAAAAAAGACACGATCTTCGTGTTCGTCTCACGGGTTTTCTCCCTTCCGCCGAGCCGTGAAGATGGATTGGGACAACCCAGAAAAGAAGTACGAAAATTTCGACGACAGGATACTCACAGATCCGGATCACGCATGAAGACGGCATCGATCTCGTTGATAATCTTCTCGCTGAACGCGGTATCCTCCTCATCCTGTCCCATATCGCCGATCGGGTGGGTGCAGTCGGGAAAAACACTGATTTGCTTGCGCTATTGTTCGCGGATTCACGCACGAGCACCGTGAAACGTTGTGTTTGTCGCACCGCGGTTTGTGCGCGTTTGCCTTGGTCGCGACGGGAATAGATCGTCCTGAGATGAAAATCAAGCATCAATGAACATCTTGTTGCCCTTTTTATATACGATGTGGTGGCGGATGGTTCTCGGGGGCTGGCAAAAACAATCTCGCTCTTCGCACAGAGTGACAGATCGTTCGAATGACGCGAGAGAGCGGGAGAGAAGGAGCGCTCTGTTATTGTTGTGCCATCTCTCTTTTTGGCTGGTCGTGCAGTTTGAAGCCATTCATCAAACTGCGAATAAAGCGCTGTGGAATGCGAATATGTTCAATAGCTTAACACGCAGCTTCATCAAAATACTTAAATGCTTAAACCCAAAAACTAAAAACCACCCACAAAAAAATCCAAATTTGCGAAACGATAAACACGAATCAGCTGTCAAAAGCAGCTGTCAAAACAATGTTGCATTCGATATTTCAAAATCCGTGTGTGTGTGTGTTGGTACGTACGTGCGGCGGTAGGGCGAGCAAAATAGTTGTGAAATAGTGAACAAAACACAAATAACATCTTCATTATGTATTAATATTCACAGCATAAGCGTTCTTTGGTGCCGAAAGTAGCAAATTCCCGTAGCAAATGGCGTCGAAAATTGTGGCAACCGCCACAGTGCGTGCGGTAAAGCATCGGAAGCTGCTTCCCATGAGAGCTGCACTATCTCTGGTAAGATTTATCGATCCACTCACAATGTTGGATCCAGCAGAAAACAAAACTAGATTTTAATTGTGCTTTCATAACAACGTTTCAGACACCGGCAGCAGTGAATAGGATAAAGCAACTTTTAGAAGGCAAAAACGAATTTGTAAGTATTAATAACAAAGATCCTGCCTGCTGCCGTAGTATTCTCAGTGTGGCTTGAATGGTGTGCTACATTTCTTTATCTACAGATTGGCCTCAAGGTTGGTGTCCGACAACGGGGATGTAACGGATTGTCCTACACGCTGGACTACGCAACAACGAAAGGTTCGTGAAGTGTTTTGCGAGAGCGAAAGCAGCATCGACCGCTTTCGGCACTGATTACATAAAACCAAAACAAATCACATTTGATGATAGTCATTCATGCTGCTGCGTTGCCACATGACATTTCTTTCCCCAATTTGTTTGTAAATTTTGTGTCCTTTTTTACTGATTTGCAGATAAAATGGACGAGGAAGTCATACAGGACGGTGTAAAAGTGCTTATTGACAAAAAGGCACAGTTATCCCTTTTAGGTAACTACTGCAGGACCCTTTAAGTCACCCAGTGCAGGACCCTTTGGTGACTTAAAACATTAACTATTGCATCATTTGCTTCATTCCTTTTTAGGCACAGAAATGGATTACGTTGAATCGGAACTCTCGTCGGAATTTGTATTTAACAATCCCAACATTAAAGGGACGTGCGGGTGCGGTGAATCTTTTAGCATGTAAATGTACGAACAACGGTACAAAAGCAAAGCGTTCTTCTGTGAGTTGCTTCGCTCTATGCGCAGATTCCCTGTGTGCTTTGGGGCTTGTTATTTTAGGTTTTGTAAAATCTAGTTTGAGAAAGCACTTTGTGTCCTGTACATAACATACTTTAGCTTAGTAGCGTTATTTTGAGTGTAATAAATTAGCTGTGTTGACAATTTAGCTATTTCGCTATTATTTGGCTTCAGCTCTGTCCGAATCTTCAGACGAGCAGAAGCATCCAATTAAAGCCAAATCAGAATCCAATGAAAACATTGCGAATCAAATCTTTTTAGTTCCGTAATCTCACTGCGAGAAGCTCCAGTTCAAACTGAACTCTTCTAGAAGTAACCAAACCACCACCATAAACGCGCGTGTAAACAATCGAGAAAGAAAGAGAGCGAGCAAGATTTTCTCTCGAGATGAAAGTCTGTTTTTTTGTTCTTCCCTGCCTTGTGGTCCGTCGGTCTCTCGTCACTCTCCTTGGTTCGGAGGATTAATCATCGCAACACCACCACACAGGGAGGAAAAGTCGAGTTTTAATCGCAGTGAAAATTGGCCGAAAAAGTGACCGAAATCGTGGAAAAGACGGATGTGAAAACTGTGTCGCCGCACCAACACCGTGTTCGCATGCAATGTGCATGGAGAGCGTACCGTAGTGTTGTTCGGGTGGTGTGTCACTGATAAATCGGTGTCGTCCTGTTGCGGGTGGGAGTGATGTGAGTGATTTAGAAATAATTGTAAAATACGCTTTTCTTTAGCATTTATCAGTGCGTGCTGGATGCGACAGTATCCCCATAATGATGGAGCTGTACAGG